>CAUYOR010031375.1:0-54971 GCA_963573925.1 Callimico goeldii
TCTCTCACAAGACAAGGCTGCCCTCTCTCACCACTCCTATTCAATATAGTATTGGAAGTTCTAGCCAGAGCAATCAGGCAAGAAAAAGAAATAAAGGGTATTCAATTAGGAAAGGAGGAAGTCAAATTGTCTCTATTTGCAGATGACATGATCGTGTATCTAGAAGACCCCATCATCTCAGCCCCAAATCTCCTGAAACTGATAAGCAACTTCAGCAAAGTGTCAGTATACAAAATCAATGTGCAAAAATCACAAGCATTCCTATACACCAATAACAGACTTAAGAGAGCCAAATCAAGAATGAACTGCCATTCACAATTGCTACAAAGAGAATAAAATACCTGGGAATACAGCTAACAAAGGATGTAAAGAACCTCTTTACATTACTTTACTTTACCCCTTTACTTTACAAACCACTGCTCAATGAAATAAGAGAGGACACAGACAGATGAAGAAACATTCCATGTTCATGGTTAGGAAGAATCAATATCATGAAAATGGCCATACTGCCCAAAGTAATTCACAGATTCAACGCTATCCCCATCAAGCTACCAATGACCTTCTTCACATAACTGGAAAAAACCACCTTAAACTTCATATGGAACCAAAAGAGAGCCCGCATAGCCAAGTCAATTCTAAGCAAAAAAACAAAGCAGGAAGCATCACACTACTGGACTTCAAACTATACTACAAGTCTACAGTAATCAAACCAGCATGGTACTGGTACCAAAACAGAGATATAGACTAATGAAACAAAACAGAGGCCTTGGAGGAAACACAACACATCTACAACCATCTGATCTTTGACAAACCTGACAAAAACAAGCAATGGGGAAAGGAGTCCCTGTTTAATAAACGGTGTTGGGAAAACTGGCTATGTGCAGAAAGCAGAAACTGGACCCCTTTCTGACACCTTACACTAAAATTAACTCCAGATGGATTAAAGACTTAAACATAAGACCTAACACCATAAAAATCCTCGAAGAAAACCTAGGCAAAACCATTCAGGATACAGGCATAGGCAAGGACTTCATAACCAAAACACCAAAAGCAAATGGGACCTAATCAAACTCCACAGCTTCTGCACAGCAAAAGAAACATTCATTAGAGTGAATCGGCAACCAACAGAATGGGAAAAAATTTTTGCAATCTACCCATCTGACAAAGGGCTGATATCCAGAGTCTACAAAGAACTAAAACTGATTACAAGAAAAAAACAAACAAGCCCATTAAAAAGTAAGCAAAGGACATGAACAGACACTTTACAAAGACATACATGAAGCCAACAAACATATGAAAAAATATTCATCATCACTGGTCATTAGAGAAATGCAAATCAAAACTACGTTGAGATACCACCTCACGCCAGTTAGAATGGCGATCATTAAAAAATCTGGAGACAACAGATGCTGGAGAAGATGTGGAAAAATAGGAACACTTTAACACTGCTGGTGGGAGTGTAAATTAGTTCAATCACTATGGAAGACAGTGTGGCAATTCCTCAAGGACCTAGACATAGAAATTCCATTTGACCCAGCAATCCCATTACTGGGTATATATCCAAAGGACTATAAATCATTCTACCATAAGGACACATGCACACTAATGTTCATTGCAGCATTGTTTACAATAGCAAAGACCTGGAGCCAACCCAAATGCTCATTGATGATAGACTGGACAGGGAAAATGTGGCCCATATACACCATGGAATACTATGCAGCCATCAAAAACAATGAGTTCATGTCCTTTGCAGGGACATGGATGAACCTGGAAACCATCATTCTCAGCAAACTGACACAAGAACAGAAAATCAAGCAGTACATGTTCTCACTCATAGGTGGGTGCTGAACAGTGAGAACATATGGATACAGGGAAGGGAGCATCACACACTGGGGTCTGTCAGGGGGAAATAGGGGAGGGACAGTGGGGGGTGGGGAGTTGGGAGAGATAGCATGGGGAAAAATGCTAGATATAGGTGATGGGCAGGAAGGCAGCACATCACACTGCCATGTGTGTACCTATGCATCAATCTTGCATGTGCTTCACATATACCCCAAAATCTAAAATGCAATAAAAAGGGAAAAATATATATATAACAAGCAGAATGAAAAGTATACAAATTGTAATTACCCATACAACCTAGTGATTTTTTTTTTTTTTTTTTAGACGGAGTTTTGGTCTTGTTACCCAGGCTGGAGTGCAATGGCGCAATCTCGGCTCGCAGCAACCTCCACCTCCTGCGTTCAGGCAATTCTCCTGCCTCAGACTCCTGAGTAGTTGAGATTACAGGCATGCACCACTGTGCCCAGCTAACTTTTTGTATTTTTCGTAGAGATGGGGTTTCACTATGTTGACCAGGATGGTCTCGCTCTCTTGACCTCATGATCCACCCACCTCAGCCTCCCAAAGTGCTGGGATTACAGGTGTGAGCCACAGCGCCCGGCCCCCCTAGTGAATTTTTAGGCACTTAACACACCCACGTAACCACCATCCAGATCAGAAATACATCACTGACAAATTGAAAGTCTCCTCATGACCTTATCCAGTCAGCCAAAGGTAACCATTATTTCAACTACTGATGACATAAATAAAGTTTGATTACTTTTGAATACCATACACATGGAATCATATCATATATGTTCTTTTGGATCTGGCTTTATTTACTCAACATTATGTTTGTGAAATGTATCCACAATACATTTTTTGCTACATAGGATTTCACTATATTAACACAAGGTTTATTTATTCATTCTATCGCTGAGGGAAACGTGACTTGCTCTGTTTTTGGCTATTACAAATAATGCTTCTATAAACACTTACTTGTGAGGCTTCTAGTGTACATATAAATGCATTTTTGTTGTATGTATATACCAGGAGTGAAACTGCTGGGTTACAGAGTATGTGTATGTAAACTTTGGTAAAAGCTGAAAATGTTCCAACGTGGTGGCTTCGAGTTTTGCTCCCAAAGGCAATGCATGAGTGTTTCAGTAACTCTGCAGCCTGGAGAATGCTTGTTACTGTTTTTCATGTTAACTATTCTTGTGGGTGAGCAATGGTATCTTACTGTGGCTTTACTTTGCTTATAACCATTTAAATGTCATTTATTTTTATATTGTTTTTCTTTTTGCTATTGATTTGTGTGTGTGTGTGATATAAACCCTTTGTTAGATGACTGCAAATATAATCTCCATTTTATAGTTTATCTTTTCATTCTTTGAATGGATATTTTAAGACATACACAGAAGTCCTTAATTTTAATATTAGTTTATAATCTTGTCCTTTAGGGTTAGTGCTTTTTAAGTCCAGCTTAAGGAATCTTTTTTTGAACCCTAAGTTCATCAAGATTCTCTCTTGCATTAACTCCTAAACATTTTAGTATTTTACATTTAGATCTACATGTGGAATTCATTTTTGTGTTTGCTTTGAGATAAACATTCAGTTTTTGTCCATGTGGACAAAATTAATATAATTGACTTGGCATCATTTATTGCAAGGCCCACTTTTTCCTGTTTCTCTCCAGGGTCATCTACGCCATAAAGTGAGTGATGTGTATGTTTCTGCACTCCCTGATAATCATTTGGATATTTGTCCCTTCTAAATCTCCTGTTGGAATTTAATTCCCAATGTTGGAAGTGGGCCTGGTGGGAGGTGTTTGGATCATGGGGGCAGGTCCGACATGAACAGCTTGGTGCCGTTCTTGTGGTAAAGTGTGAGTTCTTGCACTATTACTTCGAGGGAGATCTGGTTTTTTAAAAGGGTGTAGCATCCCTCCCCGTGCTGTCTCTTGCTTCTCTGTCACCATGTGATCTGTATACTCTCACTTCCCTTCCCCTCCCACCATGATTGGAAGCTTCCCGAGGCCCTCACCAGAGGTAGACACTGGTGCCATGCTTCCTGTACAGCCTACAGATCCATGAGCTAGATAAACCTACTTTCTTTATAAATTACTCAGCCTTAGGTATGCCTCTGTAGCAACACAAGATGAACTGGGACACGTGCTTTTCTTTGCATCACTTTATTATTCTACCCTTGCTTCAATACTACACTGTCTGATTTACTGTAGCTTCATAATGAGTCTTGGTATTTGATAGCATACATCTACCACCTTTTTTCTTCTTCTTCAGAGCTGTCTTGGCTACTCTTAGCCCTTGAAAATTCTACACAAATTTTAGAAGACATTTGTTCATTTATTAAAATATAGAAACCTATCAATTGTTAAATAAAGATTATATTGAACATATAGATACATTTGGAAATAATCAACATATTGCTATCTATATGCCTCCATTTATTAAGTCTGCTTTAATGTATATCAATTATATTCTATAGCTTTCTTTGTGGAAGCCTTACACATCTTTCATTAGGCTATTTCTAATAATTTAATGTGTGTTATGATATTGTTAACACCATATTGTCTTAATTTTATTTTCTAGTTATTTACAGTTTGCATATGGATATACAAGTGATTTTTGCATATTGACTTCGTATTCAGCAAACCTGATAAACTGAGTTCTTAGTTCTTATATTTTATTTGTAGGTGCTTTTAGATTCCTACTTTTTAATATTGTGAAGGTCTGCTAACAATGGTTACTTTCCTTTATTTCTTATCATTGCATTTTTAAAATTTGTGTTCCTTCACTTATTGAAATTGAGTGAGACCTGCATGCAACATTACATAAAAGTAATAATAGGGAACATTCTTGTTTTATTCTCAATCTCAATGGAGAGCTTTAAATATTTCACCTCTAAGAATAATATTTGGTGTGGATTATTTGTTTGTTTGTTGCGGGATACCCTTTATCAGAATAAAGCTTTTCTTAGGTCAACTCGGCAAGTATTTGTGATCATACATTATGTCTAATCTCTGTCTTAAGCAAAAGAAGAATTTTATAATGAATAAGGCCAGGTGCAGTAGGTCATACCTGTAATCCTGCACTTTGGGAGGCTGAGGTAGATGGATCGCTTGAGGCCAGAAATTTGGGACGAGCCTGGCCAACATGGCAAAAAGCTGTCTCTACAAAAAATACAAAACTTAGCCAGGCATGGTGGCACACATCTGTAATTCTAGCTACTTGGGAGGCTGAAGCATGAGAATTGCTTGAATCCAGGAGGCAGAGGTCATGGTGAGTTGAGGTTACATCACTGCACTCCAGTCTGGGCAACTGGGCAACAGAGCAAGACTTTATCAGAAATAGAAGGCGAAGGTGAAGGTGAAGGTGAAGGAGAAGGAGAAAGAGGAGAAGGAGGGAAAGGAGAAGGGGGAGCGGGGAGGAGGGAGAGCAAGGGGAGAAAGAGGAGGAGGAGGAGGGAAAGGAGGATAATTTTATAATGAAAGACAGTGGCCCTACTCTGAGGAATTTATCATTCTGGGCATAAAATAGGCATACACAATAGAGATTGGCAAAGGGAATCAGAAACACAACTCGCTTATTTAAAAAAAACAGGGAAGGCTCTCAGAGCACAAAGCATTATAGAAGGGGATCCAGGATAAGAGAAATTATCTTCAAGCTAATAAGGATGACATGCAAGGGCTACTTCCTTAGAAACTACTTTCTGGGTGTTTGTGTATATATGTAGACCTCAGAGACAAAAGATTACCCTACGTTTCTGTACAACATGAAATTGGAATGAATCTAATATCCCAGAGTATTCCTAAAAGAACTTGGAATTGAAATAATAAAGAATCCTGTGGTAAATATTTTAGTGAATATTCCAGAATTCTACGTATTTGAGCTTTCTAAGAACATGATGTGAACCAAAATGCTGAGAAAGAAATTATGTTTTCCATCCCACAGTGCCAGTGCCATTGTTAGCTCTCTTTCCATTTCTTTTCCAGCTTTATTTGCCAGTAATACCACAGAAAATGAGGGGGAAAATGGTTGTCTTAAAACAGACAACACAGCAAGTGGTTTAGAAGTATTTACCTTCTGTAATCATGATACATATTAAGTGCTACATAAATACTTGCTGATTTGGCTTGGCCTGGTTACACGTGTAGCCTCCCAAAGAAAATAGTCTAGTCAGAATTATATCACCTTGAGCCAAAGGCTGTTGAAAGACATACAAATCAAAGACCAGGTGCACTGGGATCTTAGAGTTTTAATATTCAAAACAAAAAAAATGGTATCTGAGAGTAAGAATAGGTAGCATTTTAAAGTTGATTTCCCAGGAGGAGTCACTAGACACACATCATTTTGGCAACTAAGCAGAGTATCTCAAATAACGTTAGCTTTGCAAATAGATTACAAAGTTCTGTTCATGTCTGCCTTCTCCAGGAGAATCACAACCCTTCAATTTCATCTCTAAACATCTATCTTTGTTCTGAAAGCAGAGAATGAAAGAAAAATTGATTCAAACCAGGGGCCCCCCAAATTGAGGATTTGGGGCTTGAAGAAGTCTGGGGGTAAAGTTGGCATCCTGTAAATATGGCTTTGGGATTTATCATTGTAGGAACTGCCAGCCAAACTTCTCAGGCCAGCATTTGCATCTCTTTGCCTAAGGGCTTTCTCTGGAGGTTGGAGCCCATTCTGCCCCAAGTACTAAAGTGTTAATGCCCCCAGTTAAAGCACTCAAGAATGTCTGCTGGGTGTCTGTGTATCTCTGTCAGGTGGGAACTCGAGTTCTACACTGGTTCTCAGAGTTCTTCAGTAGGAGTAAGCTCTTACTCACAGAGGTAATTTGCTATCTCACTTTCCCAGCCCTCTATCTGTTCATGTTTTCTGGGATCGTCTCCTGGATAAACCATGTGCATGTTTATTTGAAGTTCTGTCACAGGGTCAGCTTCTTGGGGAACCCAAACTAACAGAAGTTGTGTTTGTTTTAAACAAAGGCCATCATTATCCATCCCTCCCCACACCCCTTCCATTTAAGAAGATGGTGGCATTGTCCAAAACATCACACACTCTCTCAAGGAACTCACACATTTTGCAGTAGGGTCATAGAGAACTTGAAGCAATTGTCTGGACAAGTCAAGTCAAAGCTACTGTCAGTGAGAATCGTGGCTCACTAGAGCACATGCATTGGTTTTTACTTGACTTATTTGCATAATTGCCTAGATTCTCAGCTTAGTGTATGCAGACCTGATGAAGAACAATTAATGATCTAACATGAGGGGGACCCATTTATGTGGTTTCTGGCCAAGAGGGAGACATATCACTGTCAAAGATAGCTATCTGGGGAGAATCTCTCAGGGGGAGAATTTTTCCTTTCAATTATGAGCAAACTAAAAGCCATAATGAAAATTGCTTTTTATGAAATCAAGTGATGGAAATTAAACTTTCAGGAAAACAGTTCATATTTTATCCTTGGAGCCCTCTCTCTGTTCCATTGGAGAATTGTCCAGGACATGTCAGACTTTCCCACAGCCTCCTATAGCAGGCTTGCTTTTGACATTTTAGTGAACTTGGTGAATGTCTGCATGAAGAAGTAGCATAGCTTTTGGAAGAAAATTGCATTTAAATTTCATGTTTATTCCTGCTATAGGGGAATCATTGTAATAAATGAAACTCTAGTCTTAGGTTTCTGTTCTAATTAGAATATGCAGTAAAATTTCAAAAAATCAGTGAATGTAAGTTTTAGAATAGTTCCTTAATCTAGGAGTAGAGTGCAAGGATGGTAACAATGAGACTCAGTGAAATTACATGAAGAGTAAAAGATCAGCAAACAGCAGCAAAAAAGAAAGCTTCTCTGTTTGTTTCTTAGTTATATCAATGGCTGGATCCCTTTAAGAGCTAAAGAGTGAATTTAAGACCTTTAGTTATTTTACGTTTAAATCTGTCTAACCAAACTTATCAGAAAAATATAATAACATCTTCACTCATTAGTCACCATTATTCTATTTACGTATTCTAAGATCCATCAATACAACACTGATGAATGTGGTTTAACTAAAATGAATCCAATTTATTTTCAATATATTCCCTTAATCTAAAAAAGCTATATTATTTTTGCTGAATTATAGGCAAAAATAATATAGCTCACTGCAGAATCAGGTAGCTTCAGATAATTAATATCAGGAATTTTTGTTTTGTTGTTTCTTTTCTTTTTTTTTTCCACTCTGTCATTCAGGCTGGGGTGCAGTGGCATAATCTCGGCTCAATGCAACCTCTGCCTCCAGGTCCAAGTGATTCTCCTGCCTCAGCTTCCTGAGTAGCTGGGATTACAGGACTGCACCATGCCTGGCTAATTTTTGTGTTTTAGAAGAGATGGGGTTTTATCAAGTTGGCCAGGCTGGTCCCAAACTCCTGACCTTGTGATCTGCCCACATCGGCCTCCCAAAATGCTGGGATTACAGGCATGAGCCATTACACTTGGCCCTATTTCATTTTTTAATGCACAAACCAGAACAATGAGCTAGTATCTTCTTCCCATATGTGGAAGCCTTTTGCTCAAACAAATCCATGTAGCTGACAAGTCCCAGCTACAAGTTTAGCTTGGGGATGACCAGAGGGAGTTGTCTCACCTGGAGTGAGGTGAGATTCAAAAAATGTTCAGACTGAATGATCCACATTGAGTTTTTGTTTCTTAATCACTGCATGCCATGTCTTGCCTTGGGGCTTTGTATCCACTATTCTCCATGCCTGTAACACTTGGTAGCCTGCCATCCCTCCAGCGCCCCACCCACTTACTCTCATGCTGCTAGGATTCATATTTCAGATCTTAGTTTACATTGGGTTTTCCCAGGGGGGGTGCTCTTTATGTGCTTTTTTGCACTTTTGATATGTACATCATCACTCTACTTCTAATCCTTGATTGGTTTGTCTGCCCATCTCAGCTCACAGCTTATCTGCATCCTCCCGTCCAGGTGTTCTTTGACTATTCCTCCAAACTGGCTTTCGCATACACAGTCTCTCCTAATCTGTCCCATGGACAACTTCTTTTCCATGCCCTTCCATTCATGGCTTCTCCCTTATTCACGCTATCCTGGGCTCCTCTCTTTTCTTTATTGCAATATTTCCAAAGTGTTTCCAGGATCCCTTCTAACTCTGAAAGTACAGAAATCTAGATTTATATACTCACTCTGCATTTATTTGTATGTGATCTAGGAAAAATAACTTCTGGCCAGATCTGAACTATAGCAAAAGTTCCCAAAATGAACTGAATCAGAAGTCAACAAACGCTTTTTTAAACAGCCTGATGCTAAATGTTTTGGACTTTGCTGGACTGGACGCCCATCTGAAGGTTCTGGGGAAGAGCATGTTTCCAGGCGCATTTAGGTTTGGTAGAGTTTAGTTCCTTGTGACAGAGAGTGGAGGTCTCCATTTCTTTGCTAGCATCAGTGGAAGTCACCCTCGACTCCAAGAGGCTGGGCTCCAGTCCCTCCATTGTCAAAGCCAGCAGCAGTGCATCCGATCCTTCTTGTGAGTCAAATCTTTCTTACTCCCTTTCCTGCCACCAACTGGATAAAACTGCTCATCTTCCTATCTTAAGGTCAAAGAATTGGTAACCTTAATTACATCTGCAAAATCTATTTTGTCATGTAATGTAACAAAATCATGAGAGTAATATCCAGCATATTTATATTCCTGGAGATTAGAGCAGGAAATCTTCCAGACTTGGGGAAAAATATTCTTTCACAATTCTGCCTGCCACACTTACAGGGGGCTTTGTGCATTGACCCTTGACTTCAGGCTGATTCCTTAGACCTATAGTTATTGGCCTGGCTCTGACAGCACCTTCCTCTTCTTTCTGCGGCTGACATCTGCTTATTGACTACATCCTCACTAACCCTGGTGAAAGATATCTGCCTCCACCTCCCACCTGATACCCAGCATTCCCTTCAAACCTCATTTATGAGAACTGGAAAGTGACATGGGAACCTATTTCTACTTTCACCCTACTCTCCAAGTACTAAATTCTAATCCTAGTGGCTTCTTGTTTGTTTGTTTTATATCTCCCCAAACCACCTCCCTATTTTCCAGGATAAGGAAGAGTATCTCCCCTTTCATAGCTCTCCCAGGTTCACTCTGAAACTCAGGGAAAATCTATGCCTTCTAGGACTTCTCGGCACTACTGTGCCCTCTTTCTTTAAGGCTGGCCAATCCTCCAGGTCATCCCAGTTTTGAAGCCATACATACCCTTGGCTTTAAAAACATGCTCAGAAAAATGAATCATAGCAAAAAACGAGTTTTCCTTCAGATGAGTTAGATGAGACAATAGCGGAAACTCAAAAACAGAAAACCAGTCTAACTTGCTTTCCCACTCATGGTAACTTGGGCTCTGGACATCATCGCTCCTGGAAAGATAAATGGTGTCTGATAGGAGCCAAGGAGAATCCCTGCTTTCATTCCCAAACAGAGAGATATTTCCACAGAGGCTAAGGAACAGTGGGTAGGGTTCGGGTTTGGATTGTCTGGGGGTAAAACACTTGGCTCTACTGCAAATCAAGCCAGAAGACAAAAAGTCAGGAAGATGAAAAAACCAAATTAAAATCGGGCAGAGAGGAGAATTTTCAAGGCTGAACATTATCTCCAGGAAAAATGTTCCCAAGTCAATTTATAAGAAGATGAATTGAAAGAGGATTCTAAGATCAAATATGGGGGAGGGGGAAATGGGTGGAAAAGAATTAAACAAGTTTCCTGACTGCAGAATGTTTCACTCTTTAAATACATAATAGGCATCCAGAATCTCCAAAGAAGGGATACAGTAGGGTCAGTGAACTTTTTCTGTAAGGGGCCAGAGGGTAAGTATTTCAGGCTTTGCAGACCAAATGGCCTTTGTTGCAACTACTCAGCCCTTCCATTGCATCAGAAAAGCAGACACAAACAATACGTAAATGAAGAGGTGTAGCTGTGTTCCAATAAGATTTTATTTATAAAAACAAGCAGGGGGCAGGATCTGGCCTTTAGGCCAGAATTTGACAATCTGCAGGGATAGGATATAAAACATTAAAAACATTTACTGGACCACAGAATACCTCATTCATTCATTCATTCATTCATTTGTTATTTTTTTTTCTTTTGTATTCATTCTTTTCATATATATATATATTATTGCACTTTAGATTCTGGGGTACCTGTGCAGAACATATAGGACGGTCATACAGGTACACACGTGGCAATGTGGTTTGCTGCCTCCATCCCCATCACCTGTATCTGGCATTTCTACCCACGTTATGCTGCCCCAACTCCCAACCCCCCTGCTGCCCCTCCCTTAATTACCACAACAGACCCCAGTGTGTGATGCTCCCCTCCCTGTGTCCATGTGTTCTCATTGTTCAACACCTGCCTATGAGTGAGAACATGCAGTGTTGATTTTCTGTTCTTGTGTCAGTTTGCCGAGACTGATTGTTTCCAGATACATTCACGTCCCTACAAAGGACACAAACTCATCATTTTTTATGGCTGCATAGTATTTCATGGTGTATATGTGCCACATTTTCCCTGTCCAGTCTATCATCAATGGGCATTTGGGTTGGTTCCAGGTCTTTGTATTGTAAACAGTGCCACAATAAACATAGGTGTGCATATGTCTTTATAACAGAACGATTTATAATCCTTTGGATATATACCCAGTAATTGGATTGCTGGGTCAAATGGAATTTCTATTTCTAGGTCCTTGAGGAATCGCCAAACTGTCTTTCACAATGGTTGAAGTGTTTCTAGTTCTCCAGATCCTCTCCAGTATCTGTTGTTTCCAGATTTTTTAATGATCGCCATTCTAACTGGCATGAGATGGTATCTCAATGTAGTTTTGGTTTGCATTTCACTAATGACCAGTGATGATGAGCATTTTTTCCTATGTTTCCTGGCCTCATAAATGTCTTCTTTTGAAAAGTGTCTGTTCATGTCCTTTGCCCAGTTTTGAATGGGTTTGTTTGTTTATTTCTTGCAAATTTGTTTTAGTTCTTTGTAGATTCTGGATATTAGCCCTTTGCCAGATGGGTAGATTGCAAAAATTTTTTCCAATTCTATTGGTATCCAGTTCACTCTAATGATTGTTTCTTTTGCTGTGCAGAAGCTCTGGAGTTTAATTAGATCCCATTTGTCTATTTTGGATTTTGTTGCCAATGCTTTTGGTGTTTTAGTCATGAAGTCCTTGCCTATGCCCATGTCCTGAATGGTTTTGCCTAAGTTTTCTTTTAGGGTTTTATGGTGTTAGGTCTTATGTTTAAATATTTAAGCCATTTGGAGTTAATTTTAGTGTAAAGGTGTCAGGAAGGGGTTCAGTTTCTGCTTTCTGCACATGGCTAGCCAGCTTTCCCAACACCATTTATTAAACAGGGAATCCTTTCCCTATTGCTTGTTTTTGTCAGGTTTGCCAAATATCAGACAGTTGTACATGTGTGGCATTGCCTCTGAGGTCTCTGTTCTGTTCCATCGGTCTATATCTCTGTTTTGGTACTAATACCATGCTATTTTGATTACTGTAGCCTTGTAGTATAGTTTGAAGTCAGGTAGCATGATATCTCCAGCTTTGTTCTTTTTGCTTGGAAGTCACTTGGCTATGCGGGCTCTTTTTTGGTTCCATATGAAGTTTAAGGTGGTTTTTTTCCTGTTCTGTGAAGAGGGTCATAGGTAGCTTGATGGGGACAGTGTTGAATCTATAAATTACTTTGGGCAGTATGGCTATTTTTGTAATATTGATTCTTCCTAACCATGAGTATGAAATGTTTCTCCATCTGTTTTTGTCCTCTCTTATTTCCTGGAGCAGTGGTTTGTAGTTCTCCTTGAAGAGGTCCTTTACATCCTTTGTTAGTTGTATTCCTAGGTATTTTATTCTCTTTGTAGCAATTGTGAACGGCAGTTCATTCTTGATTTGGCTCTCTTTAAGTTTGTTATTGGAGTATAGGAATGCTTGTGATTTCTGCACATTGATTTTGTATCCTAAGACTTTGCTGAAGTTGCTTATCAGTTTTAGGAGATTTTTGGCTGAGACAATGAGGTCTTCTAGATATACAATCATGTCATCTGCAAATAGAGACAATTTGACTTCCTCCTTTTCTAATTGAATACCCTTTATTTCTTTTTCTTGCCTGATTGCTCTGACTAGAACTTCCCATACTCTATTGCATAGGAGTGGTGAGAGAGGGCATCCTGGTCGAGTGCCGGATTTCAAAGGGAATGCGTCCAGGTTCTGCCCATTCAGTCTGATACTGGCTGTGGGTTTGCAGTAAATAGCTTTTATTATTTTGAGATCCATTCCGTTGATACCTAGTTTATTGAGGGTTTTTAGCATACAGGGCTGTTGAATTTTGTCAAAGGCCTTCTCTGCAACTATTGAGATAATCATGTGGTTTTTGTCTTTGATTCTGTTTAATGTGGTGAATTATATTTATAGACTTGTGTATGTTGAACCAGCCTTGCATCCCTAGGATGAAGCCTATTTGATCATAATGGATGGAAGCTTTTTCATGTGCTATTGCAATTGGTTTACTAGTATTTTATTGAAGATGTTTATATCTATGTTCATCATGGATATTGGCCTGAAGTTTCCTTTTCATGTTGAGTCTGTGTTGGTTTTGGTATCAGGATGATGTTGGTCTCATAAAAGGATTTGGGAAGGATTCCCTCTTTTTGAATTTTTCAGAATAGTCTCAGAAGGAGTGGTACCAGCTCCTCTTTGTATGTCTGGTAGAATTCAGACGGGAACCTATGTGGACCTGAGCTTTTTTTGATTGGTAGGCTATTAATTTCTGCCTCAACTTCAGCCCTCCTTATTGGTCTCTTCAGGGTTTTGACTTCTTCCTGGTTTAGGCTTAGGAGGGTGCAAGTGTCAAGGAATTTATCCATTTCTTCCAGATTTACTGGTTTATGTGCATAGAGTTGTTTGTAGTCATCTCTGATAGTGGTTTGTATTTCTGTGGAATCTGTGGTGATATCCCCTTTACCATTTTTTATTGCATCTATTTGATTCCTCTCTCTTTTCTTTTTATTAATCTGGCTAGTGGTCTATTTTCTTGATCTCTTCAAAAAACCAGCTCCTGAATTTATTAAAATTTTGAAGGATTTTTTGTGTCTCTATTTCCTTCAGTTCTGCTCTGATCTTAGTTATTTCTTGTCTTCTGCTAGCCTTTGAATTTTTTTGATCTTGCTCCTTTAGCTTTCAATTTTGATGATAGGGTGTTGATTTTAGAATTTTCCTTGCCTCTCATGTGAGTATTTATTGCTATAAATTTTATTCTAGGCACTGCTTTAAATGTGTCCTAGAGATTCTGGTACATTGTGTCTTCATTCTTGCTGGTTTTGAAGAACATCTTTATTTCTGCCTTCATTTCATTGTTTATCCAGTCAACATTCAAGAGCCAGTTGTTCAGTTTCCATTAAGCTGTCCAGTTCTGAGTTAGTTTCTTAATCCTGAATACTAATATGATCACACTGTGGTCTGAGAGACTGTTTGTTATGATTTCCATTATTTTGCATTTGCTGAGAAGTGATTTACCTCCAATTATGCCGTCAATTTTAGAGTAGGTGTGATGTGGTGGTCAGAAGAATGTATATTCTGTGGATTTGGGGTGGAGAGTTCTGTAAATGTCTATTAAGTTTGCTTGGTCCAGATCTGAGTTCAAGTCCTGGATATCCTTGTTAATTTTCTATCTCATTGATCTGTCTAATATTGACAGTGGAGCGTTAAAGTCTCCCACTGTTATTATGTGGCAGTCTAAGTCTCTTTGCAGGTCGTTAAGAACTTGCTTTATGTCAACTGGATGCTCCTGTATTGTGTGCGCATATATTTAGGATCGTTAGCTCTTCCTGTTGCATTGATCCTTTTACCGTTAGGTGATGCTCTTCTTTGTCTCTTTTGATCTTTGTTGGTTTAAAGTCTATTTTATCAGAGACTAGGATTGCAACTACTGCTTTTTTTTTTTTTTTCCCCCTCTCCTTGGCTTGGTAAATCTTCCTCCATCCCTTTATTTTAAGCCTTTGTGTATCCTTGCATGTGAGATGGGTTTCCTGGATACAGCACACCGATGGGTTTTGACTTCCTATCTAATTTGCCAGTCTGTGTCTTTTGATTGGAGCATTTACCCCATTTACATTAAAGGTTAATACTGTTATGTGTGAATTTGATCCTGCCATTTTGATGCTAGCTGGCTGTTTTGCCCATTAGTTGATGCAGTTTCTTCACTGTGTTGATGCTTTTTACCATTTGGTGTGTTTTTGGAGTGGCTGTTACTGGTTGTTCCTTTTTATGTTTTGTGCCTCTTTCAGGAGCTCTTGTAAAGCTGGCCTGGGTGGTGAAATCTCTGAGTACTTGCTTGTTTGCAAAGGATTTTATTTTTCCTTCACTTATGAAGCTTAGTTTGGCTGGATATGAAATTCTGGGTTGAAAATTCTTTTCTTTAAGATGTTGAATATTGGTCCCCACTCTCTTCTGGCTTGTAGAGTTTCTGCTGAGAGATCTGCTGTGAGTCTGATGGGCTTCCCTTTGTGGGTAACCTGACCTTTTTCTCTGGCTGCCCTTAGTATTTTCTCCTTCATTTCAAACCTGGTGAATCTGATGATTATGTGCCTTGGGGTTGCTCTTCTTGAAGAATATCTTTGTGGTGTTTTCTGTATTTCCTGGACTTGAATATTGGCTTGCTTTGCTAGGTTGTGGAAGTTTTCCTGGATAATGTCCTGAATAGTATTTTCCAGCTTGGATTCATTCTCTCTGTCACATTCAGGTACACCTATGAAATGTAGATTAGGTCTTTTCACATAGGTCCCATATTTCTTGGAGACTTTGTTCATTCCTTTTTACCGTTTTTCTCTAATCTAGCCTTCTTGTTTTATTTCATTGAGTTGATCTTTGACCTCTGATATCCTTTCTTCTCCTTGGTCAGTTAGGCTGTTGAAATTTGTGTATACTTCACAAAGTTCTCGTGTTGTGTTTTTTAGCTCCATCAATTCACGTATATTCCTCTCTAAGTTGTTTATTCTTGTTAGCATTTCATCAAATCTTTTCTCAAGGTTCTTAGTTTCTTTGCATTGGGTTAGAACATGTTCTTTTAGCTTACAGAAGTTTCTCATTACCCACCTTCTGAAGCCTGATTCTGTCAATTCATCACACTCATTGTCCATCCAGCCTTGTTCCCTTGCTGGTGAGGAGTTGTGATCCCTTGTAGGAGGAGAGGCGTTCTGGTTTCGGGTGTTTTCATCCTTTTTGTGCTGATTTTGTCCCATCTTTGTGTATTTATTCACCTGTCATCTTTGTAGTTGTTGACTTTCAGATTGGGTCTCTGAGTGGACGTCCAGTTTGTTGATGATGAAGTTATTTCTTTCTGTTTCTTAGAGTTTTCCTTCTAACAGTCTGGCCTCTCTGTAGTAGGACTGCTGAGGTTTGCTCCATGCCCTGCTTGCCTGGGGATCATGTGCAGCGGCTGCAGAACAGTAAGGGTTGCTGCCAGTTTCTTCTTCTGCTATCTTTGTTTCAGAAGGTTACCGACCAGATGTCAGTCTGAACTCTCCTTTATGAGGTGACTCTTTCAATATATGGAGGTCAGGGAGCCGCTTGAGGAGACAGTCTCTCCTTTATAGGAGCTCAAGTGCTGAGCTGTGAGCTCCATTGTTCATTCAGATCTGGTGGGCAGGTATGTTTAAGTTTGCTGTAGCAGAACTCATAAACCCCCCCACCCTTTTTTCCCCTCCCCAGGTACTCTGTCCCAGGGTGTTAGGGCTTTATTTATGAGTTTCTGTTGTGCTGCTGCCTTTTTTCAGGGCTGCCCTGCCCAGCAAAGAGGCAGCCTAATCACTGCCTGCCTGCAGAGGCTTTGCTGAGCTATTGTGGGCTCTGCCCAGCTGCTGTGTGAACTTCCCTGCAGTCCTGTTTATACGCATGTAGTTAGAACTGCCTAGGCAATGGTGGCCCACCTCTATAATGGCGGACTCTCTCTGTAGTGGTGGGCTGCCTCGGCAATGGCGGGCTGCCTCGGCAATGGCGGGCTGCCTCAGCAATGGCAAACTACCTCTGTAGTGGTGGACTGCCTCTGTAATGGCAGACGCCCCTCCCCCACAGAGGTGGACCATCCTGGGTTCAGCTGTGCTTGCTGTGAAACTCTCAATCTAGAGCATTTCTGATTGCTGTTTTTTTGTGGGGTTGGGACCAGCCAAGCCTGATCACCTGGCTCCCTGCCTCAGAGCCTTTTTTTTTTTTTTTAGTTGAAGGGTTGACTATCTTTTAGGTGTTGCAGTCACCTGTTGAAAGGCACTGGGATCTGTGTGATTTTCCATATGGCGACCCACTGCGCTGGCTGAAACAGTGGTGCTGAGATTCATGGCACTTTTTTTGCCTGGGAATTTCCTGGCCTGGCTCCCTGTTTCAGTCTCCTTTTTAATCAGATGAATGGGCTACTCTGCCTTCCCGGAGCTCCAATCACCAGCTAAAAAAGCACCAGAACCCATGTATTTTGTATGGAGAACTGCCATGCCGGGGCACTAGCAAAACAGCCGCGTTGGAGAAAACAGCCTCACTGGCCAAACCAGCTGTGCTGGTGACCCATGGGGCTCCTCTGCCTGGGAATCTCCTGGTCTGTGGGCAATAAAAATCTGTCTGGAAATGCGGCATCCACTCACCCTCTGGGCTTTCACTGGGAGCTGCAATCCTGAGCTGCTCCTAATCAGCCATCTTGGATCCATGATCTATCTCCATATTTCTAACTAACATGCTTACACTGCTATTTCCTAAACTTTCCATTTTAGACCTTCCCTATTAAGTTCCTGTTATGGAAGATGAAGATATCGTTTAGTTGTCTGACCTCTTTTCTTTTCTTTCTTCTCTTTTTGAGATGGAGTTTCGCTCTTGTTACCCAGTCTGGAGTGCAATGGCGCAATCTCAGCTCACCACAACCTCTGCCTCCTGGGTTCAAGCAATTCTCCTGCCTCAGCCTCCTGAGTAGCTGGGATTACAGGCACGCGTCACCATGCCCAGCTAATTTTTTTATATTTTTAGTAGAGACAGGGTTTCACCATGTTGACCAGGATGGTCTCAGTCTCTTGACCTCGGGATCCACCCACCTCGGCTGCCCAAGGTGCTGGGATTACAGGTGTGAGCCACTGTGTCCGGCCTCTCTTATCTCTTTTCTACTCTCCCCTCAAAGTTCCCTCCTTTGTCACTCCCCTAATACAGTTATAAGTTTTAGTTAGATAAAAATTCAATATTTACCCTCTTATGACTGCTAGGTATATTACAGCTAGCTAGGAAATAACATATGATTATATTTCTTTTTGTTTATAACATTTTATTTTTCTTAGAGTTAATGATTATCTTATTTTCTCAGCTCCTAGGGATGTTTTTTTGTATATACGTACCATGGTGGTTTGCTGCACCCATCAACCCATCATCTACATTAGATATTTCTCCTAATGCTGTCGCTGCCCCATTCCTCACCCCCTGACAGGCCCGGGTGTGTAATGTTCCCCTCCCTGTGTCTGTGTGTTCTCATTGTTCAACTCCCACTTATGAGTGAGAACATGAGGTGTTTGGTTTTCTGTTCCTGTGTTAGTTTGCTGACAGTGATGGTTTCCAGCTTCATTCATGTCCCTGCAAAGGACATGAACTGATTATTTTTTGTGCCTGCATAATATTCCACAGTGTATATGTGCCATACTTTCTTTATCTAGTCAATCATTGATGGGCCTTTAGGTTGGTTCCAAGTCTTTGCTATTGTGAATAGCACTGCAATAAACATACATGTGCATGTGTCTTTATAATATAATGTTTTATAATCCTTTGAGTACATACACAGTAATGGGATTGCTGGGTCAAATGGTATTTCTGGTTCTAGATCCTTGAGAAATTGCCGCACTGTCTTCCACAATGGTTGAACTAATTTACACTCCCTCCAAGAGTATATAAGCTTTCCTATTTCTCTACATCCTCTCCAGCATCTGTTGTTTCCTGACTTTTTAATGATCACCATTCTAACTGACATGAGATGGTATTTGTTATCTTATTGTGGTTTTGATTTACATTTCTCTAATGACCAGTGATAATGAGCTTTTTTTTTGTATGTTTGTTGGCCACGTAAATGTCTTCTTTTGAGAAGCGTCTGTTTATATACTTTGTCCACTTTTTGATGGGCTTATTGGTTTTTTCTTGTAAATTTGTTTAATTTCCTTATAGATTCTGGATGTTAGCTCTTTGTCAAATGGATAGATTGCAAAAATTTTCTCCCATTCTGTAGGTTGCCTTTTCCCTCTGATGAGTTTCTTTTGCTGCGAAGAAGCTCTTCAGTTTAATTAGATCCCATTTGTCAATTTTGGCTTTTGTTGCCATTGCTTTTGGTGTTTTAGTCATGAAGTCTTTGCTCATACCTATGTCTTGAATGGTATTGCCTAGATTTTCTTCTAGGGTTTATATGGTTTTAGGTCTTATGTTTAAGAATTTAATCTATCTTGAGTTAATTTTTGTATAAGGTGTAAGGCAGGGGTCCAGGTTCAGTTTTCTGCATAGGGCTAGCCAGTTTTCCCTACACCATTTATTAAATAGGAAATCCTTTTCTCATTGCTTGTTTTTATCAGGTTTGTCAAAGATCAGATGGTTGTAGATGGATGGTGTTATTTCTGAGGTCTCTGTTCTGTTCCATTGGTCTATATCTCTGTTTTGGTACCAGTACCATGCTGTCTTGGTTACTGTAGCCTTGTAGTATAGCTTGAAGTCAGGTAGCGTGATGTCTCTGGCTTTGTTCCTTTTTCTTAAGGTTATCTTGGCTAAACGGACTCTTTTTTTTTGGTTTCATGTGAAATGTAAACTAGTTTTTTCTAATTCTGTGAAAACAGTCAGGGATAGCTTGATGGGGATAGCATTGAATCTATAAATTACTTTGGACAGTATGGCCATTTTCACAATATTGATTCTTCCTAACCATGAGGATAGAATGTTTTTCAATTTGTTTGTATCCTCTCATTTCCTTGAGCAGTGGTTTGTAGTTCTCCTTGAAGAGGTCTTTCACATCCCTTGTTAGTTGTATTCCTAGGTATTTTATTCTCTTTGTAGCAATTGTGAATGGGAATGCACTCATTATTTGGCTCTCTGTCTATTATTGGTATATAGGAATGCTTGTAATTTCTGCACATTGATTTTGTATCCTGAGACTTTGCTGAGGTTGCTTATCAGCTTAAGGAGATGTTGGGCTGAGATGATGGGGTTTTCTAAATGTACAGTCATGTTATCTGCAAACAGAGACAATTTGACTTCTTCTCTTTTTATTTGAATACCTTTTATTTCTTTCTGTTGCCTGATTGCCCTGGCCAAAACTTCTATTACTATGTTGAATAGGAGTGGCAGGAGAAGGCATCTACTACTATGTTAAATAGGAGTGGTGAGAGAAGACATTCTTGTGCTGGTTTTCAACGGGAATGCTTCCAGCTTTTGCCCATTCAGTATGATATTGGCTATGGGTTTGTCATAAGTAGCTCTTACTGTTTTGAGATACGTTCCATCAGTGCCTAGTTTATTGAGAGTTTTTAGCATGAAGGGGTGTTGAATTTTATTGAAGGCCTTCTCTGCATCTATTGAGATAATCGTGGTTTTTGTCATTGGTGCTGTTTATGTGATGGATTACACTTATTGATATGCGTTTATTGAGCCACCTGTTCTTTTGCATTTACTGAGGAGTGTTTTACTTTCAATTATGTGGTTAATTTTAGAATAAGTGTTATGTGGTGGAAAATTACAAAAGCAAGCAATGGGGGAAAATTCCCTATTAAATAAATGATTCTGGGAGAACTAGCTAGCCATATGCAGAAAATTGAAACTGGACTCCTTCCTTTTACTATATACAAAAATCAACTCATGATGAATTAAAGATTTAAATGTGAAACCCAAAACTATAAAAACCCAGGAAGAAAACCAAGGTAATAGAAATTTTAACAATAATTTTAAAACTAGCTTTATTTACTGTATATTATCTTAAGTCACATAGAAATATCACATATATAAACAGACAGAAGCATATCTTATAGCTTTCATTAAGATATTTCATTTGTCAACTTCCAAACAGTTTTTATTTTCCCCATTCAGACTATGGGGAAAATAAAAACTGTTTGGAAGTTGACAATGAAACAATGGCCTGTTTCATTGCCCTAAGCAACTGTTAGCTAGGCAGTCCTAAATTTGCACTTCTAAAGGGATGACTCCTAGGTAAAACAAGGTGGAAAATTTGTATCTTAAAAGTACAAAGCTAAGACTTCAGACCTAAATATCCTAACATCATTTCCTCAAACAAAGAAAAAGCATGTAGGTAAAAGCCTATTTAAGACAAGATGGCCAGGGAAAGCACCTTAAACAAAAGTAAAGCATGTTATGTAACCAAAAAACAATGGTAAGAATTTCTAGTGGTTCAGTCCTTCCTCTCTTTGATGTACAGAGGCAGACACCCTCACAAATGGACAACTCCTTTATAGATGTAAATTTCCTTTCAAAAGCATTTCAAAATAGCCACCTAAATTCAAAGGACTGACAATATGCCTTATGAAGACTATTTCTATTTCCACTAGGTGACACCATTGGCTTAGAAATACCATGTACCCACCAGATAAATGGTGAAGACTTGAGTTTTTGCAAGATCTTTCCTGAGGGAACTGTTTCCCTGAATCGTAAAAATTCCTGCACATTGCATATTCAGAAAGGATAGGAAACATAGTGACCATGGTTAGAAAAGAAAGGAAATTTTTTGTGATCCTTTACCAACACCTGGATGGATTGTTGGAAGCTGGTTCAGTCCAGAAGACTTTGAATAATGCTAAGGGTTCGTTTTCGCATGCCAAGAAAATTTAGGACACAGACACACACATAGAATTTAGGAGCAGAGGTTTAACGGGTAGAAGAGAAGACAAGAGAAAGAGAAACAATTTCCTCTATAGAGGAAGAGTTCTCCAAGCAGAAAGGACCGAGCAGAAAAAACCCTGTCAGGCAGCAAATGCTCCGAGTTTTATAGTCTGGTAAGACGAGGTAGTGTCTGATTTATGTAGGGTGCACAGATTTTTCAATTAGGTATGACATTTGCATAGCACATGGGAAAGGCTGGCCATCTTACCCTAGTCTTCTTATGCAAATGAGCTTTTCAGTTGATCCTCCCCATCTTGTCTGCTCCTTATAATACACGGGGCTGGCAGGAGAAGGGAAGATGGAGCCTCCATTTAGAAAATGTCTAGTCCTCAGTTTCTGTGGCATTCACCCATGCAAGCTCCCAGCTTGCAGGATGCTCTTTGTTAGAAAATAATTTGGGGCTGCTTTTTATTAAAAAGAAGAGCCTTACAGAGGACTGTAGTTTCCCATTTCTTTCTTTTCACACTGCTAGAAAAGCTTCTTCTATGAATGGGAAAGTTCTGCCTTCAACAATTAGGAGTAAAATGTCCTCCGTAGTCAAATTTTAGTCTCAATACTGTCCCATTAGCATGAAAATTACATTCCATCCCTCTATTCTCTTAAGGCACCTATTCTGCCTACAATTAGAGTGGAATCTAATTAGTAAGGGGATTTTCAGTTCCTAAGTTAACCAGAACGATTGTATTCAGGTAAATGCTTCAGCATGGGCCATAATAGAAGGACACAGAGTTCAATCAAACAGCCTCCTCCATTAAAGAGGCCTTACCCAACTAGTACATAGTTTTATTGAGATCCATTTTTTTAGGGAGCCAAGTAGGTCATACAAGTCTAGGAAGTCAAAAGAAAATCACAGGCAGAGGACTAGTGTCACTTGGTTGAGCGTGATTAGCCCCAATCACTTAGTTCCTCTGGAGTGCATTCTGAAGCACAAGGACTTCTGTGACCCTAAAACTTTAACAAAAAAGTGGCTCATTTTCTTTTGCACAAAGGTATGGCCTTTTTATTTGACCTTTGAAAGCATTGCAAAATCAATCTAGCTCTTTTAGCAATCATATCAGGCAGGCCCAGAGAGAATCATTCCCCAAAATTAGAGAAGCAACTTGCAGGGGAACCATCTGAGGATCCCCCTTATTTGAGGCCCCTGCAAGTTCCCTTACCACTACAGGATCTTAGGCAAATAAAGGGAGACTTTGGTCAATTTTCTAATGACCCTGATAGGTATATAGAAGCTTTCCAAAATTTAACTCAGGTGTTTGATCTCTCATGAAGGGATGTTATGCTGCCAATATGATGTTCAATCTTCTTTAAGTTATAGTTTGGTGAATAATACTAATATATGTTCCAAAATTGTATGAGATTTCTAAAATTCTAATGTCTGAATATATGCTATCAATCATAATTAAGGGTAGAGTTATCGTAAGCCATGGAGATAACTAAAATTCTTTGTTAGTCATGTTTTTAACTGTAACTACCATGAAAATTTTGTCATTTGCCAACAATTGTTGTCTTGCTTTGTTCCTTCTCAAAATATGGGTTATAATCAAGCTATAAGACTTTAATAGATGTTCTCAAACCAGGTTTTTAATAGCTTTGAAGATTGTAACATTGGAATAGAGAAAAAAACATGCAACTCATGAAGAACTGAAATGTTCATGAGTGTCAAGCAAAACAAGAACTAACGGACTGCACTCAGAAAGTTAAAGCAAACTTTTTGACTTTTGCTTGGAATATTTCTGGTACTTTTTTTCTGTTAAGTTCTTTGCACTCAGTCTTTTCTACTCAGAGAACCCTTCCTCTCTAGAGGAACCTATTTCTCTTTCACTTTTCTTTCACCTATTAAACCTCTGCTCTTAAACTCCTCACGTGTGTCTGTGTTCTAAATTTTCCTGACACATGGCAATGAACCCCAGGGTATATCTTCCAGGCAACATAGCTGCTTCAGTAATGCCATTTACTGCCAGTTTCTGTCTGATCCAGTCAGATATTCAAGGCTTCTAAATTGATCCAATCCACTTAATTATCAGATCCCATCTGATCCCAGTCCAGTTTCTGTCACAACTTCTGAGCTCAATTCAGATGAAAAATGTGCTCAAACTCATACAATTCAAAACACAAATCCATGGGGCTTTAGAATTAGAGCAAGAACATACCCATGACCCCCACTTTGCCACTTGCTGTGAGGGAGCAATGGACACAATGGGTAAAATGGGTACTTCACTTGGTCAATCAACGCTCCTGGGGATCACTGGAAGCTCTAATTTGAATCCCACTTTCACCAACATGCGTTAGAAATTTAATAGAGTTTAACTGAGGAAATAATGCTTTGTGACTGGGCGGCCCCCAGAACCAGAACAAATTCAGAGCAACTCTAGGGCTGCCACATGATCTAATATTTATGTACAGGAAAAGGAAAGCAACACAGAAACAAATGGAAGTGAGGTGCAGAAACAGCTAGATTGGTTACAGTTGAGCATTTGTCTTATTTGAACATGGTTTGAACAGTTGACTGCCTGAGATTTGTAGAAAATAACATACATGTAGTGGTTCATTTCCAATTCTAATGGCTTTAAAATAGGTTTAAGCAGGCTACAAAGAAATAAAAAAGCAGAATGTACTAAGTCATCCCCTCTTCTTGCTTTCCCCTTTCACCCAAGAGCTAGGCGCCTGTCGGTCAAGCCCCTCCTTAACTCCCCCCTCCCACCCCACCAAAGAATTTAGTTTAGGCTAGTTTACAACTAGGTAATTATACCATTTATCTGTTAAGTACAGCCACTAGGGCCATAAGTCAAATGTTTAAAGAGTCCTGACATAGTCATAGTGCATTGTGGGCTGCAATGCATCGCAAAAACCCCAAAGAACACACTTGAAGCCTTAACCCAACTACCAATAGGTGATGTTCAGGAAGATTATCACCTCATAGTACTCAGTAACCTCATAGTACTCAGCCAGTGAGGAACCGGGGGAGGGACTTGTGCACAAGGGAATAAATTGCTTGTTGTAACCATCCCAGGTGTGTCTGCGTGCCAGGCACTGGTCTTGCAAGACCACCATTCAAAGTCTTGCTTCTGCTGTTCTCTGGGTCCCTGAGCCCATTCTTTGGGTTTGGATGGGTACGGGTATTTCTCGCAGATTAGCCAGAACTTTGCTTGATACAAGAGTAGGTTATAGTCTGTTTACATTTTGTTAGGTTATCGTTCACTACTAAACAGAAACCTTTAGACTGAACTTAAAATATGTAAGGAGGAAGCTTTAGGCTAATCTTAATTTAACGAAAGTTAGAAGGTTGAACCCTGAAAGACTTTAATGGAAATTGGATGTTAATGCCTGACCACAGTGCCTCCATAAAAAGCTTTGCTGTTGCTTCAGACAAATGTGCCCAGTGAAGTAAGGAGCAACCTTTGTTCTTGCTGTTGTTGTTTATTTTGTTTTTATTTTTCCATAGGTCATTGGGGTATAGGTGGTATTTGGTTACATGAATCAGTTCTTTAGTGGTGATTTGTGAGATTTTGGTGTACCCATCACCCAAGCAATATACAGTGCACCCTATTTATATTCTTTTTATCCCTGTCCCCCTCCCACAAGTCCCCAAAGTCCATTGTATCATTCTTATGCCTTTGTGTCTTCATAGCTAAGCTCCCACATATCAGTCAGAATGTATGACATTTGGAACATTTTTAACGGAAAAAGAAAAAGAATTATAAACAGAACTAAACAGCTGAAAATATTTGTTTGATTTCATGCTATACAAATCACACTGGATCACACATGCTTATGAGTAACCATCTGATAATAAACTTTTATGGCCAAGAAATCTGTTTAAATTTGCAGGTACCTATTGTCTACTATACATTCAGATCCTATCATGTCATTCCCCATCTTAAACTTTCAAATGACTTTATCCTTTGAAAAAGGTGGAGCAGGTTTTATCTACCCATGGCCCAGCCTATACTCCTGGCCTCCTGCTTCTACCCTAGCAGGTTCTCCTGCTGACTGACATCCCACTACCACATGCAGCTATTTCTTCCCCTTTAAAGCCTTCAAGCCTAAGATTACACAAAACTTATTGAGGGTGTGGCTCATACTTCCTCAGAAAGGGTAAAAAAAGAAAATTAATTAGGGGTCTCTAAGCAAGCAGGTTGTATGACATGCAATATGGTCAGTCTCTGGTCTCTTTCCAGAAAATCAGGCCTGATTCATACTACCACTTTAATTCCTCCTTAGTCCTACTTCTTCAGTGCATATATCTCTGTCCCTGTTCCCCAAAGAGTTCTCAGTTCTATCTTCTCCTTTTATGCTATCCTCTCCTAGAGCATAGAGGAGCACCATCCTCAGTCAGCCACACATCTTGTTGCCCTGGTCTATATTGGATTCAGGGCAGAGGGTTGGGGTCTGCAGCTACAGCTGTGGAATTTATCCAAGACAAAGCCTCACCTGGACACACCTGTCTCAGAGCAAATAAACAAACAAACAAAACACTCTGAAGACACCTGTAAAGGAAAGCTTTACAGAATTCTACAAATTGGAAGTAGGCCTTGGAAGTAGACTGATCTGTCTCCTATGCCTTGGAAGTAAACTGACCTGTATTCAAAAGCCCTCTGTCCAGCCTTCCCAGAATGAACACAACCCCCACCCCCAGCTACCCTGACTGGCAGGTATCTTGACAGTCAATCATAGTTACAAATTGCACCTAACATATGAAAATAATCTCCCCATTAATTATATTAACTTCACAGATATTCCAGAGCAGTACAACTAACTCGACCTTCAGCTCCTTAAAAGTGGAGGCTTTCAGAATTTTAACCATGGCCTGGGCTCAGACATTGGCAAGAGCATTCTGGAGTATGACCTAACAGTGAAGATAAAATATAATTTGGAACTGAGCTTCAATCGGAGGATTTCCTGGTTATTTTCTATGTGGATAGGAGGTGCCTTCACTTGCTTATTAAGTAAAGACCTAAGTGTCAGGAGAAGGACAGGGTACTGGGAGTACAATGAAAAACTCAAATCACTGTCATAAATAATAGTTTATGTGTGTGTGCATGTGTCTATGCGTTTGGGTGAGGGAGGGATACTAGTTGTTTAATTTTTTTCTCCTTTTTTAAAGACAGTTTTTGACCAGGGTTTCCATTTCTCCATCATCTCCCGGTCTCTGTGGTCTCGTTTTAACTTCACAAGAGGATGTGGCAATCGTGATGACAAGCTGCTTGCTGAAGTATTGAAGGCTAAGACTATGCCAGGAAAAAAGAGAGGGTTTTTTTTGTTTGGTTTGTTGGTTTTTTTGCCTGGAACCATGAGAGGTCGCGAATCTTGCCAGGAACAGCAGAGTCCACACCACATGTGTGTCCAAACCTACGCTAAGTTGGGTCACAGAACCAGACTTGGCCAATCTCAAGCCGCTCAGTTTAACAAGGCAAACTGGCAAATGTATAGCCACCTGAGCCTCAATTAATGCAGGGCCTGAGCAGCGTCATTCGGGAGCCTCAATCCTTTGACCTATCCTGGAACTAATTTCTGGTACCCTCTACAGTTTAAGGGGACCTGAGTGGGTGAAGGGACCAGAAAAACCCAGGAAGTAGAGAAAAAACATTGACGAGCCGAGACGCGGCTGAGCTCCCGTCTCATCACCAATTGGCTGGGGTTATCCAGGTTCCTGCCTGTGATTGGCTGGCCCCACAAAGACACCGCCTCCCTGGCGAAGCCGGCCCTGCGAACGGAGCCTGGAGCCGGGTGTAATATCCTAGAAGCTGCGAGCTACAGGGCCTGCGCTGCCGGGCATTGGGGTTTGGGCCTGGGGCACTCTCTGGCCGTAGGTGCTGAGCTGCCGGGAACGGCCGCTTCTGACGCTGGGCCACTGGACGCCGCGGTACGTGGCTTCTTCACTTTGAGTTTCCGCCGCGAAGCGCCAGTCCGGGCCGAGGAGGGAGGTGGGTAGAGAACGCCGCCTTTTCTGAAGTCAGATCCTGCAAGCTCACTGTAACCTCACCCGCCACTGCCCTGGGGACCTGCCCGGCGCCCTGTGGCCAAGCCACGAGCTTAGTATCCCCAGCTGCTCCCTGACCCCGAAGGTTACCGCCCGCCCGCGACCCCCTTCCCACTGGGTCTTCCTGGAAGTCTTCCAGGCCCCGCCCCCTCCTCATATGTCCTCCTCAGACTGTCGCTTTACCCCTGGAAGGCACAGTCAAAGCAACCGTCCGTTTAATTATTTGAATTTTCTCAAAGTAATTCATATATCTTAAAAAGTCAAACATTAAAGCAGGTCGTATTTAGAAGAGCAATGACTGCCCGTCCCCAGATGGTTGCAGAGGCTGCCACTTTTAATTTTTCCACGTATAGATGTTTTTATGACCCTAAATCAAAATAATATGCTTTCCACTGGATTTCTGGATTTACCATTTTGATATTTCTTTGCCGTATCAATTTTCCATCGCTATTTTAGGTCTTCCATTTGTAGCTTTAAATAACAGGTATCTGATGGTGGCTCTTAATGTCTTCACTGACTTAGCTAAGGATATTAACACATCCTCCACTTTCAATCCACTGTCAGTTGGACCTCAACATTTACATTTAGTTTTCACATACTCTACAAGTATTTGAGCCACTGTTCTTGGCACTGGGGAAATAGAAATGAACAAAACAGAGAATGACCCTTTCCACATGACAAAGTTCCAGTATGGGAAGTAAGACAATAAACAAATACATGGCAAATGAAGTCAAAAGCAGGATCATGTAGAAGTCACTTTCAGCTGGGAGAATAGCAGGAACCCAAGTCAGGTAGATTGAATGGACAAGGGGTTTTTGGGAGTGTGTAGAAGATTATTCCTTTGTGTAGCTAGGTACAGGTGGTGTTTCAAGGGTGAAGGGAGAGAGCTTCCTAATAGGGAACCAGGATAGATTCTTTAGTAAGTTAGTGATTTACCAAAATGAGATTTTAGGATATTGGATCCCACAGTTTGGTAGTGATCGTGGGAGGAAGAAAAGCAGGAGTCAGGGAGTCTAGTGAGTGAAAAGGCATGCCCTGCCAAAGGCATATCACAGAGTCCTGAAAGATTTACTGTTCTGCTTTCTGCTTCCTGCCACTGGACTGCCCTAAACCACAGAGATTTCTCTCTCTTCTTTTGAATTTATATTATACTTTGAAGCTAAAGAGGTTAAGAAATTTGCCCAAGATAAAATGGCAGACCCCCAAGCCAAACAGCTGTAAAATTAGAAGAATGATGTCCTCTGCCTAGGGTTGTGAAATAAACCAACTTAATTCATGTAAAATGCTCAGAACAGTGCCTGGCACATCATGTAAGTTCTCAAAGAATGCTTGATTCATTATTAATCTATGCTCTCAATTTACCTAACAAATTACAAAATGATTTGGGGTTTAGGAACTATTTTCTATGTCTAGCTGGTTTATTCAACAAATATTTACTCAGAAATATCTGCATTGCAGGTGCTGTTTAGGTGCTGAGGATACTACAGGAACTAGGAGCAACATGGCCCTTCCTTGTATAGACTCTAGCTGGTAACACAAACTAGCAAAGCGAATGAATAAATATTGCCAACTAAGCCAAGAGCCTGCCATTGACCATTCAAGTTGCATGCCTATATGTGGCCCTGGCAAAAATCCCAGATTTCTTGCTGGAGTAGTGACTTCATCGATACGGGTGTGATGATCATCAAATGATCTTTGTTTTAGTCATCCTAGGGATGTTCTTTCATCTCTGCTTCTAACATATCACTAAAAGCTCAATATATTGGCCTCTTGGTGAATAATAAGTATGTTAGCGCTGGAGAAATAGACAGGGGTGTAAAAGGCACAGGGAAAGAACTGCTATTTCTTTACAATTTTTACATTTTAGTGTGCAACACAAGAAACAAATTGAGCATGTAGGCTATGGGCTTCTGGCATACTACCTTTTGCCACTACGAATTATATAAATGTAAATATAAACATACCAGAGAGTGAGGCTGGAGGTATTTATGGCCTTCAGATACTGAAATACCACATTTTATGTGACCTTACCCAAGTTTAAGAGAAACAATGCTGATTTTTAGATCATGATTGGAGTGGTAATGGTCTAATAGAGTGAACCCAGAGGAGAATCAGGGTTGACCAAGTGAATGGAAACAGGACTCCCAACATTCACTTACTCAGAGATCCCCATGATCCCTTTCATGGTATGAGTAATGTGGCCCATTGGATCATACACCTTTCAGTTGGAAGGGTCAGTGCTTATTAAAGAAGGTCAAAAGGAAAGTGGTTTTTTTCCAGAAATTAGTTACTGCTTTTACTGATCTCTCTGTTCCTCTGTTATCTTTTTCTCTTATTTGTCTTTCTTTTTGTCTAGTCTTTACTACCCCTCCCTGGTTTCATTCATGCTCTGAGGAGGGTGTGAGAAGGAACCATGGATCCCACAGCCTTGGTGGAAGCCATTGTGGAAGAAGTGGCCTGTCCCATCTGTATGACCTTCCTGAGGGAGCCCATGAGCATTGACTGTGGCCACAGCTTCTGCCACAGCTGTCTCTCTGGACTCTGGGAGGTCCCAGGAGAAACCCAGAGCTGGGGTTACACCTGTCCCCTCTGTCGAGCTCCTGTCCAGCCAAGGAACCTGCGGCCTAATTGGCAGCTGGCCAATGTTGTAGAAAAAGTCCGTCTGCTAAGGCTACATCCAGGAATGGGGCTGAAGGGTGACCTGTGTGAGTGCCATGGGGAAGAGCTGAAGATGTTCTGCAAAGAGGATGTCCTGATAATGTGTGAGGCCTGTAGCCGGTCCCCAGAACATGAGGCCCACAGGGTTGTGCCAATGGAGGATGTCGCTTGGGAGTACAAGGTGAGAGATGGAAGCTGGCCACTCCAGTCTTCCCCCGGCCCCCAACTTGGCTATTTCTAGATCAAGGGCTTGACCACCAGCACCACAGACTGAGAGTTGATTCCTTTGGTTCCTGACACCCACAGATCCCTGGAATCGGATACAGGGAGCTATACCTTTCCTTGTATTCATGACCTTTCTTGATTTCTTGCCCTCCTACTTCTTCTACACCTTATCCCAGATCCTACCATGGCTTAATGCCTAATCTAAGGGTAATTTCACTACTGAGAATGTGAAGAAAAAACAATTTGGTTTTAACTGAGATTCTGGATACCTTGGATGAGTTCGGAGTGAGGTTCTGATATAGATGGTCAAGGCTGTACCTGACCTGCAAAATTATCCTAGCAATGCTGCAAGTAGACATTTGGCACTGAGTTGATCACTTGACTCCATTTTATAGACAAAACTGAGGCTTAGAAAGTTGAAAACATGGTAATTTATTTTAGAGGTGGAAAGAACCATGAGTGAGTCACAGAATTGAGAGAGGTCATCTAACCCCTTCTGTCTTGAAGTTCAGTTAGTGAAAGGGAGATCAGAGGCTGTGACTCAAGTCTTCTTGCTCTTTGTTCAATGTTCTTTCTCCTCTCCCAAGTTTGTTTGTTTGACAAGCCATCTCTGACACACCTGGGACTCCTTTTTTTGTAGGTAACCTCATCAAATCTCAGCTTCTGGGCCTCTCTTTACTGATTCCTCAGATAAATATGCATGTGATACTTACATTCCCCTGAGGGATTATCTCAGTGATTCTGTTATCCAGTGATCCAACACTAGTCTTCTTCTTTTTTTTTTTTTTGGAGTTGAAATTGGAAAGTGAGAGTACAAGTCCCCTGAATTAGCTTTTCCTATATGGGAAGGAATTCTAAAATGTGAAAAGTATTTACTAACTCTGCTTTTGAGAATATTAGAAAAGGGAGATAGTATAACATAGGGGTAAAGGGCTGGATTAAATCCCAGCTCAACCATTTATAAGCTGAATGACTTTGGGTAGGTCACTTTCTAAGCCTCAGCTTTCTTGTCTATAAAATAAGGTTAATACCAGCCTGTGGGGATTGTAAGTATCACATGCATATTTAGAGCTTAAAATATATCTGGCACTTGATAAATTTTAATAAAATAGTTGCTGTTTTATTAAAATATCATAATTAAGTGGTATATCTACACACTTTATGCTTTTCAGGAGAAATCTCTTGCATTACTATTCTAGGAAAGTGCTTCTTACCCCTAATATGCATATGAACCACCTGGGACATCTGGCTAAAGTTGAGATTCTCATTCAGTAGGTCTAGGGTGAGGCCAAGATTCTGCATTTCTAACATCTTCCTACATGATGTGGATGCCACTGATCCACTTGAACCATATTTAGAGTAACAAGGTTCTAGCAGACAGTAAGATAAAAATAAGTAAGATAAGGATAATAATCAGCATAGAAAGGAAAGTCCAAGGTACTTTTCTGGAGAGGTTGGAAATCAACCCTTTTTTCCACTCTACAGGCATTTAGAGACTATAGGAGTTGAAGTGAGTCTCAGCCCAGAGAGCTACCTTGGATGTCACCTGGGCAGAGTCTGCTTCCTCTGTGGCATTCTGTTCCCCCACAGCCTTCACTATGGCCAGTTGCCTGAAGGACTCTGGTTCTCTCCCATAGCCTGCCAATGCTAGGAAGCCTAGGCTGCTGGAGGTGGCCTCGTGAAGTTTTTGTCTCTTGCAGTGGGAACTTCATGAGGCTCTCGAACATCTGAAGAAAGAGCAAGAAAAAGCCTGGAAGCTGGAAATTGGCGAGAGGAAACAAACTGCCACCTGGAAGGCAGGTTGCTCGTGGGGAAAGGAGTTCGTGTCGGTTGTCCTGTGTGGTCCTGGAGCTGGCCTGGGGGTAGCATTCACATCTCTGTGAGGCAGAATGTGATGCTTAAAATCAGAGAGCCTGGGGTTCTAATCCCTGCCTTCTCTGTACTAGGCTTAGGTAGGCCACGTCACCTCTTAATTCCAGTTTCTTGATGGTGATATAGCGATAACCTCTGGTCTCGTACATGTGTCAGCTCACAGTGGCATGGCTTACATCATGCTTAGTAAGTAAAGCAGAGTTTCTCTTTGACTTTCCCAAGTTAGATCATATTTGTTAAGAGTTTGGTTATTAAAATATTGGAAAATCACCTCTGAGATAAATTTGAGGCCAATAAGTATCAAACTGCTAGAACTTTTTATCAACAGAAAGTAACACCAAACGAATCTGAAACAGCACATTGAACAGCTATAATATCAACATGAAAATGACCACCTAACTGTAGTTAAGTTACACTGCCTTAAAGACTTAAATGTAACACATCTTGTAATTATTCTCAAAATGGAAAACAGTCTAGAGAATGTAGTACTAAGATAATATCCTGCACCCTACTGGAATTAATGAGCTTGGCAATAGAGACCTAGATGCATGTGGTGGAGCTGGGAGAACAGGAAGCTAGGACAAATAGTATCCTTTATCTTTTATCTTTTCCCCTGCATAGCCTGTCACGTGGTTGGTACCATTGCAGAGTATGTGTGTAAGCGTATGTCAGTATCCTCGATACTGGGTGACTGAAAGTGTCAGTGCTGATTTCAATCTTGACTCCACAGATACAGGTGGAAACCCGAAAACAGAGTATTGTGTGGGAGTTTGAGAAATATCAGCGATTACTAGAGAAAAAGCAGCCATCACGTCGGCAGCTGGAGGCAGAGGTAGCAGCAGCTCTGGCCAGCCTACAGCGGGAGGAGGAGGAGACCATGCAGAAACTGGAGCTGAACCGTAGTGAGCTCATCCAGCAGAGCCGGGTCCTGTGGAGGATGATTGCAGAGTTGAAAGAGAGATCGCAGAGGCCTGTCCGCTGGATGTTGCAGGTGAGGAGTAGGTTTTCCTGGGGACCCTGAGTGATGGCTGAAGATAGACTGAAACTCCAGGAGACAGCATCAATTAGTCTCCAGTAGGGACTGCCAGCACTCAGCACTCTTCTAGCTGGTCGTGGATCGTGTGTTTCCCCACCTAATACATGCTATTTTCCTATCCCTGGCTGGTGGATGACCTGGTCTGTTATAGCGTCATAGGGGGACAGTGCTCAGGCAGCTCTGGTGTCATTCCAGCCCCTCTCGTTTAGCCCAAGAGATGGAGCCTGAAGTTGGCCAGTCCAGCCAAAGCTCAGCCTGCTCTTCCATCCTTCCCGTAGGCTTCTCTCCACCTCTGCATGGCATCTCTCTATTCTTGGTATCTGTCTCCCTTCCCTTAGAGAAACTCCCTGCCAGAGTTCGGTGACTGTTCCCTCTGAGGAACAGCACATACTCAGGTGCTGCATTTTTTTTCTCTCCTTCCAGGATATTCAGGAAGTGTTAAACAGGTATGTTCTCACCCTTGGAGCCTCTAAGCAGCCCTGTAAAGGATAGTGGGGCCTGGCTAGAGCCAGAAGTAGGGACAGAGCATAGACTCAGTACACACAGAAAAGCAGGTGCTAGTCTGACGTCTCATCCCTCTTACATTGTACTTGCTAAGGAATCTTTGTTGATCTTTCCTTTTTCTTCTTTGTACTTGATCAAATGTATATCAAGTGAAGCAATAAAATATGTGGTTTCAAGTAGATTGCTCAAAGAGGAAAAAGACTGCCTGTGACTCCTGCATGTCCAACAGAAAATGTATATACTTCTTCCTCTCCCAGAATCAAATACACATCCAGTCCTTCCCACAGCATGGACATGTGAGTGTTCTCACCTCTGCACACAAACAGTTTGAGGCTCAGCCAAATAACCATCATGTCTCTGCTTTGCTGGGGTGGGGCACTTCACTACCTCATTGGCCAAGCCCCTCTTCCCTGTACTAAGATAAGGCCCATGTGGCAAAGCCAGGACTCCTAGCCCTGAGGTTCACCCTACTCTACCAGGAGCAAGTCTTGGAGCCTGCAGCAGCCAGAACCAATCTCCCTGGAGTTGAAGACAGATTGTCGTGTGCTGGGGCTAAGAGAGATCCTAAAGACCTATGCAGGTAATGGATGCTAGGGGAGATTATACTGGGCAGTGGGAGGCACCCCATCCAGAGAAATAAAATGGTTCAGTGCCCTCTGGGTACTCTATCCAGCCTGACTTTCACTCATCATTGATAAATCTGTGGCTGTATTTATCAGAGAGACCTCACCCCTGCCCCCTAGCTTTATATCACTATTACCAACCAGGACCTTTTTTTTCTAGCTGACGTGCACCTGGATCCAGATACTGCTTACTCCCGTCTCATTGTGTCTGAAGACAGAAAATGTGTGCACTATGGAGACACCAACCAGAAACTGCCTGACAATCCTGAGAGATTTTACCGCTATAATATTGTCCTGGGCAGCCAGTGCATCTCCTCAGGCCGGCACTACTGGGAGGTGGAGGTGGGAGACAGGTCTGAGTGGGGCCTGGGAGTATGTAAGGAGAATGTAGACCGGAAGGAGGTGGTCTATTTATCCCCCCACTATGGATTCTGGGTGATAAGGCTGAGGAAAGGAAATGAGTACCGAGCAGGCACCGATGAGTACCCACTCCTGTCCTTGCCAGTCCCTCCTCGCCGGGTGGGAATCTTTGTGGATTACGAGGCTCATGACATTTCCTTCTACAATGTGACTGACAATGGCTCCCACATCTTCACTTTCCCCCACTTTCCCTTCCCTGGGCGCCTCCTGCCCTATTTTAGTCCTTGCTACAGCATTGGAACCAACAACACTGCCCCTCTGGCCATCTGCTCCCTGAATGGGGAGGACTAAGAAAGCTACCATCCTAAGGAGAGGCCTTGGAACTGGGGCTAGCCCCCACAGGGCTTGGAGGACCCAGCCACTGACAGGTATCCCCTCAAACTGAGCTGAGCCCAGAATCCAAGGATTCCTCTGTCTGATCCTTTGGTTTCTTGCTATCAGGCTAAAGTCTGTCATGAAACCACTTATTTTAAAAAGCACAGGCCCAGTCAAATGAGCATTCCACCCCACAGGGGAAGCATCAGGGCTGATGGTGAGGATCAGAGCACTTCTAAGGTGACTTGCTGGGGTAAGGATCAGGGCTTTGTCCATTTGGTAGCCCACACCCCTCTTCCCTTATTCCTGTCCAGTGTCACAGTTAAGTCATTGAAGATTTGAAGATGATGAAGTCAACATAATCTTCAGGACCTCATTAGGTAGGCTTTCCCAGTAGGCCAAAAAAAAAAATGCTGCCCCTACCCAGAGCTGGTTGTTGTGCTGAGGCCAGTCAGAGGATACTTCCCCTGAGGTTTACTACAACTAAGCAACCTTTATGTGACCCTCACTCTCTGACCTCCTGGTGAGAGAAATTCAGTGCAGCAGGGGACACAGAGCTGCCCAGGCCACCCCACCTCCGTTCCCTCTTGAGCACAAGCTGGGCAAATCACTGTCCCTCAGACTCCCAGGAGACCAGTGTCCTAGTCCTGCTTTTTTTCTCTAAGTGGCAGGATCAGAAAACCTGTGAGCCTTAGTTTGTATTTTCACTTTATGAATGAGGAAACTGAAATGGCCTTAATGAAGCAAATTATGTTTTACAGAGCTATTGAAGATAAGATTATAAAAACTTTAAAGCATTTTCACACTCAAGGTTGACAAACTCACTTCTCAGATCACATGTCTCTACATCATTTATTGCATTTGAGTCTAAAATATCTCACATGTTCAGAAGGTTTTATGTGTCCCCATTGGGAAAATGAGTGTAATACAGCATAAAACCTCATATTATTGTCCTGCCTCATAGAGTTGTTGTATAGATCCCAGATGCATCCCATGCATTTGTTCCTTTCTGAGGCATAGAGGAAGGCAAGCTGTGGAAGTCACGTGGTGACCTTCACACTGTGCCATGATACAGCCTGCATCTTACAGCAGCACCTTTGTCTCAGGACCTCTCCTGACAGTCTAGAGAGCCTTTTGGGCAGAAAGGTGCTTCAAATGACTGTGATAAGGACTATTAAAAATTGTGTTTCTACTTTAATTGTATTGGCTGTTCATGTATGTAGGGATTAAAACAGGCCAAACTGGAGAAATAAACTCATTCTGCTCACCATGCTTCCAGGTTGCTTCTTGAGAATTAGCAGTAGAAGGGGAGGTTTCCAGCAGCTGCTTGGAGGGGAATGAGCTGGTGAGTCACAGACCCTGGTGCTGGCAAAGGGTTGATTGAGCCTTCCTTTGTTAGAGGAGTATCTTTGTCGGAGGATTCCCTGGCAAAGGGATAATTGAGAAGTAGGTCCTTAGAAAGGACTTCAGTTATGTCTGTGGACACTTGGCCCAAAGGGTTAAGGGAAAATCAATGTTGTTCTTTCGCTATTAGGACAAATTTTGGAAGTTTCCTTGAAACAGAAGATTGTTAGGTGATAAATTCATTCAAACCTAGAATGAAGGAAGGAATGAAATGGTCTCATTCATAATATACTTTTTTTTTGGTTAGTTTATTTATTTATTTTACATTTATAAGCCTGTTTGGGCACTCTGTTTATTTGTTAGAAGAGTTGTAAGGTTAAACAATGCTACATTATTACAGATTGTCTGATTTTTAAGACCAGACAAGAAGATTGAAGCTCTTCAGTGCCTGAAAACCCTTTTCTACAGAGTAGTTGTTTACACTTCCCTCCTGAGAACCATATGAAAACAAGAACCTTATTTGTCTGTTCACCATTGCCTTAGCCTAGTACTGTGCGTGTGTGCACACGTATGTGTGTGGGGGTATGTGTGTATTAAATATTTAAGTGGGGGAACTTTCATGTGACTAGAATCAAAACAAAAGTAACCTGCTTTTATCTTAAAGGAGTAGTAAAAACTAGAGGATACCTAATTATATTCCTGTTCAAATATGAATTTAATGGAAAATTTCTTTTAGTGTACCTTTCATAAGTGGTCTAGTAGGACAGGAGGCAGGTGGCCATGTGGAGGTGGAGAGACTGCATTGCTCCCTGAAATGCCTAGGGTGGCATCCCCAGTTTGGTCCAAGCATTCACTGCAAGGCAGGGAGGAGCCTTGCCTACCCTTGTTTTGTAGAGAAACTGAGGGATGCAATACCTGAGGCTTATGGGAGAAGACTGCAAAGAGGGTAAAATGCCTGGGTACTGCAACAACAACAAAAAAAGAGAGACATAGGGGCAAATTCTTCAGTTCAAAACTACCCACAGAAATGCAGTCTTCATTTGTTCAATCAAGATTGGTTGTAATCTCTTAAAATCTAAACATGAAGGGGCTACAGTGCATCCTAGGCACTAATTAAGAGAGCACGCATTGCTTCATGTGATGGGCCAGGACCATATCTGAATGTAAGGTGAGAAGCACAGGATTTCCCATTCGGCATAGCCATGGAAAGGAATCAGCACACTTTGGGAAGTATGTGCTTCAGTAAATATTTGAGTTCTAGCAGTGGGTTCCACCTAGTTTTAGGAAAAACCAATGAGAATGAAACACAAAGCTGGTAGGGCAAGCTTCCTGATGGAAATGCTGTGGAGAAATTACTGTTTGGGGTGCCGGCTGGACTGTACCTTTGTTGCTTTACATCATATTCTTTAATACATCCAATATGCTTTCATTTAATGGACATAGCCCATTTTTCAGGTTTCTTATGGAGAAAGAATGATGTGACATTTCAAAATGAAAATCTTATCAAATGTGTTTAACAACCTTATAATCTCGTTTTTATGTTAGGGGGTTGTGAGGGAAAAAAATTTCACTTTACTGCTCTTTGGGACCTCAACAGATTTTTTAAAAGGCTGATTCCTACTCTGCTGGTGTTCAGAAACTGAATACATTGTTGGCAGGTAAACAAGTCTAATATTAGCAAAAGGTTTGGATGTTAAGTTACTAAGTAACTTGTCTGTTTGAAAGAGTTGTCATATAAGTACTGGTCTGTATAAGACTACTCCCTTAAAATTATGGAATTAGAAATGTATTGGGTGTATTTTTAAGTTCATACAATATGTCAGAGATTGTGTTATATGCTTTCCATGTTTCATTTATTTAATCTTTAATACTCTATGAATTAATGTTGTTTTCTCTATCAGTAGACAGGAAGTGTTGAGTCAGATATAATAACTTGCCCAGTTTCTTCTTGCACTTTGAATTTTAACACTATTAGGAAATTATTTTTTATTAAGATTTTCAAATGTACCAGAGTTAAACACATGTTTCTCTTATATGTGAGATCTTTTTCTTTTAACATATACTGATTACTCAGTTCAAGACTTTCTGAAGGGGAAAAACAAAACCAAAAATCACATAAGCATCCAGTGACCTGGAGAATAGTGGTTACATTTCAACTTCTTTATCTGTATTGCTCTCTATTAACCTCTTTATCCCAGCGCACACCCCTGAGAGGTGCCCACAAGAAGAAAGACCTGTGTATATTTGATCTCCATCTTCTATGTCTTAAGGTTGAGTTACATAGACCAGGACTAGGAAGTAACAAAGATTTCCAAAGGCAAACTTAGTTAGCTTCTGTTCCTCAAAAACAAAAAGCTGGTAATTGGTATACTAACTCCAACTAGCTTAACAATAGGGGATACATTTAAAAGTTTAATGGTATTTTACAGAACATAACAACATACCTGGGTGTTCAAAGTGATTTGGAATCAGAGAACCAAAGTCTTAATCTCTTCATCCATTCTTGGCAATTGGCTTTTGTTGCATGGGCCACTTTTCTCCTTCCAGTTTATGTGTTGTAGAATTACCATCATCTCTGATCACAAGTCCATATCTCCCCAGATGCACAGGAAACCATAGGGCTTGGGAAGGACTTTGGTCTGGGTGTGAGCATAGGACCCAAATGGAGTGAGATCACTATTGGGCCAGAGGGCAGGGTCATATATTAATAACTTCTTCCATGTAATCACATGGAGGGAAGAACAGTTCTGAGAATATCAGTCAGTTTTAGGGGGAGATGCCAAATAGTTGGTTTCTTCGGCAGAGGGGATGGTGGAATATTAGGTAGGAAATATGGGTCAGAAGTTATAGAAGGAAAAATTCCAAAGTTCTATTCTGTACCAAACTTACTCTGATTCAGACACTATTGTATTACCTCATTTAAAATGTCAGAAAATTTGAAACATTTCATTCATATTCTTGGTAGAAATTTAAAAGTTGCACAAAGATACCCTTTACATTCATCTTAGAATTCCTTATAGTACCAGGTAAACCAATCTAGCTCCACAGATCTCTAAGGCATCTTTGAATGTGGTTGGAATGCTCCAGATCTGAACAGATATTGTATTCATGAACCCAGGTTGGAGTGGTGAAAGAGGAAGGGTTTCAGATAACTCCATATTCCCTCCAGCAGTCGTTTGGTCCTCATGCTATAGATGATAGGATTTAAGGTGGTTGGGATGATCGGGTACAGGTCAGATAGAAGCACTTGGGTGTGCAAGGGCACTACATCCTGCCCCAGTGAGGCCGCATAGATAAATGCTATCCCAGGTAGATAGTACAAAGCCATAACTCCCATGTGGGAGCCACATGTGCTTAATACTTTCAACTGAGCATTCTTTGAGGAGAGCCCAAATACTGCCCTGAGAATCAAGAAATAGAAGGCAGCAATGAAGGCCACATCAGAGCCCACCATAACAGAGGAACCAATCAGACTGTAGAGACTGCTGGGCATGGGGTCTGCACATGCTAACCTGGCCAAAGCTAAGTGCTCACAGCAGGAGTGAAGAACCACATGGGAGCCACAGAAAGGTAGATGACTCACCATCCAACTCAGTGGAGTAATGGCTTTGATAGCTCTAATGGCGATGGTCACACTCATTCCCAGCATCACTTGAGGTGTGAGAATTCTCTTGTAGTGTAGGGGCTTGCAGATGGCTACATAGCTGTCAAAAGCCATGGCCAGCAGCAGGCTGTGGCTAAGTGAACAGAAAACATCTGAGTGAAACAAGCATTAAAGCTGATGGATCTGTCTTCTGAGCAGATGTTCATTATCTTGGGTACCCCTGAGGAGGCCATAACAATGTCCACAGCAGCCAGAACACACAGAAAGCAATACATGGGCTCATGTAGAATAGAATTCATTCAGATTGCAGTCACGATGAGGGTGTTTCCTAACAGGGCTATGATGTACATGGTGCTCAATGAGATAGCCAGCCAAAGATGTGAAGATTGTAGTCCTGGGATGCCCACAAGGATGAAGGAGGCAGGGGTTTCCATTGTGTGGTTGTAGGCTGGACCCAGCATCACAGGTGAGACTTCTTTCCTGTTAATGCAATAATGATGTACAAGAAGAATGCAGTCCTGTAAGATCTGTTGAGACTTCTTGCCTATTGTATAAATAATTTAAGAGAAGAGTGCAGTCCACCAAGATTTATTCCCATCTGTGATAATAGGAAAGCAGAGGGATATCTCAGCTTGGTGGTATTCTTAGGATCAGAAAAGGGACATCTAATAAGGTTATCATGCTCCACCTTTCATCCCCTTCAGTATTCTTTGTCTTAAAACTTACTGTTCATTGTTGAAGGATTAGCTCGAGGGTTACCTCAATTAGGAAGTCTGTTTTCTTCCTCCCCTATTCCATGTGCAGGCTAAGTTAGTTACCTTTCTCTGAGCTTTCACACAATCTGCCATAGTGACCTCCAATGAACTAAATGGACAATTCTAAAACTCTACCTATGTCTTTATGGTATACACTTAAGTGCATGTATATTATTCATGGCCTTATAGCAAAGATATGATTCATAACTGTGGTCTTAAGTCTCTTAAAAGATACTACTACTCAGGATAAGCCTACTTTATCACTTGCTGTGCCTCTCCTAAAAATATTTTAGAAAGCTTCCATTATGAGAAGGTGCCATATGCCTACCCTTAGATACTGTCTCTAGTGACCCATTTTTAACTTCTTATTAGAAATGTGTCTCTTCCTCGAGTAATGGAGTAGATTAGATTAATGGAATTCTGTGCTTGTGATCCCATTTGCTGCAGTAGACATTTTCTCTGTTAAATAAGAACTAGACGAGCATTCACCAAGTTCTCAATCCTAATCATGGAACATATATTTGCCCCTTCCTTTTACCTCCTAGAAAGCTTAGCACTGATTGACTCCACACCCAGGTTCCAGCAGCAACCTCAGGAGTCTTTTAAAAGGACAACTTTCTGGGATATGATTGCAAGCTGTGTTCCTTATGAAACAAATCAAAATCCCTAGGCTTAAGAAATGCTACATCCTAGAAGAGATAGAATACAGTATGTAGCTCACATCACAGTCAGTTTATAGGAGGCTTACTGTCTAGAGATACTGAGTGAGACATCTTCAATGACAGAGCATGAGAAGATGAGGAAAGCTACTGAAGCAGAATGGTAGTGACGAGTGAAAGGAAAATTCAGGAGATCCTTGAGACTGCTACATGCGTTCTGGATGCCACAAACTCAGGGTTCAGCATTATTGTACAAGGACTGTAGAAAACTTCAGGGATCCAAACAGCCTCTTCCCAACTCACCTCTGATTCAGGATGTTCCTACCTGGCTGCCCTGTGTAAACTCACCTTTCCTTAGAAGGCAGCCTCAGCTGATGTTGCTGCATTGCTCCTCTTGCCAGCCCTGGAAACTCTAAACTGGGCATGCCTTTCATACCCTTGAGTGGGCTTTTCTTTTTAATCTCCATTTACTTTTCTTCTCAATTCACATTGCTGGAGATTTACAGTTGTTGTCAGTCTTTGCAAAGAACAGGGCACTTGGTTTGGTTCATTATTTCTTTTTCTAAATGTTTACTTCAGTCAGCCTATTGATACTTAAAATTTTCTGGCTAAGATCAACAGTGATCTCCAAGGATCTGTTGCCAGTCCAGTGACTCTTTTTATTTATTTTACTTGACATCTCCAAAACATTTAATACAACTGCCTGTTCCCTGATTTTTTGTTAACTTTTTAAAACACTATGAGCATACTGTAAAATACAAAAATGAGGCATATATCCTTATAAATTATTATTATTAGAAGACAGGAAGACACATACCTAGACACCACAATGTGTACTGAGATCAAGATAGACACACTGTTGTTCTCTGGTTGTTAAGGTTTACTGTTTTCAGAATGTTTTGGCCAAGTTCAACTAAGACATATTTCAGTCCTGCACCTGCCTTTGCCTTCACATGCAGACCTGGAGGGTCAGTCACTGAAAACCAACTTGGAAAAGTTCTTTAACTTCAATAACCTATGATTTACAGACCATAAAATATGTGAGGATTTTTCATTCCTATTAAAAGGATAGGCAATGCATAATTGAAATTGAAATTGTATTAATGGTAAAAGAACTAATAACACATTTGAATGGGGCCTGTCTGGTTTATGATAATTTTGAGTTATTCTGATCTCTGACTGAACTGCTCCCATCCAGCCCTACTGTTTGAGTTCCCTTCTCACAACTCTACTTAGTTTCTTAAAACTGTCTCTCCACCATGCCCAATATTGTGCTTACTTCTTACCTTCTCTGCTTTCACAGTAATTCTATGTCCATTTTCCCTCCAACCTTTCCTATCCAACTATCCTTTTCATAAGCTCTTGGTATCAGCAATACCCAGCACACCTGATCAGCCCTGTACAAAAGGAGTCGGGGCTTATATTTTCCACTCTGGGGTGACCTGACCTTCATACTCTGTCAGCCCAACACCAATGCCCAAGTCAGTTACCCATAGTCCAAGAGTTTTCTCTGTTTAACTTTCTCTAAATGTAGCCTCATAGTCCACATTTCTTTCATGCAAAAGAAGAGGGGTTAATACAGGACACCTTGGGAGGAGCAGAAAGAGCAAACAAAATCTAACATAAGCAAACAATGGAGAGTCATATTGTCTTTTCAAAAAACTTCCCACTGGGGACTCTCTATTCCCTCTGGATACTTAATCATCCTGCATTGTCCCTGGATACCCATCTTCCCGTGGCCTCTGCCCAGCAAACAAACATTGCAACTCCTCAAGAGACTGGTTTTTCTTTGTGCTCTGGACCCTAGGGATTTCCAGATTGTAGGAGGAAGCAAATGCTTAGTGGCTGAGGAGTCTTTGTTTCTTCAGGTCCTCAAAGGATACCTAAAAGTTAGACTAAGAGTATAGAGTGCATCCTGGGAAAACCAAAGACTTGTGATTGGTAGGATTTGTGAAAGCCCAGTATGTGCCTTGCATCCCAGTAAATGCTTTCTTCAAATATTATCTCAGTCAGTTTTCAGAACCTCCTGAAGTAGCTGCCATCATCACATTGACATAGATGAAGCTGAGGTTCATAAAGGTCACAAAACTAGTAAGCCCCAGAGAGTCAAGATCTAAATTCCAAAAACCATAATTCATTTCACTTTATTGTAGAACTATTCACACTGATAGTGTACTTAATATCTCAAAGCCAAGCTCACATTTCCTCAGTTCTGCCTGGGAACTCAGACCAGGCTTCACTGGTTAAATGTTTCCCATGATGTTATAATGTCCTGTTGAACAGAGAAGGGAAATGGGATGTAGGACAGAGCAAGGAAGATTAGTTTTTCAACTGGATATAGGACATGCACCTGAGCACAAAAGTATGAGAACAGGGCTATTCTCAGCTTGGTGATATTGCAGCGTCCAAAAAAAAATGACTTCTAATCCTGTGCTACTTTTTATCCTTCTTAAAAATTTCTATTCATTTTTGAAGGATCAGCTTTTAAGTCCCCTCCTTTGGACTTGTATTCTGCTCCAAATGGAGTATAAACATGTTTTCCAAACAGAGAATAAGCCGGAGTTGGTAGAGTCAGGAGACTTGAAAGGGATTGAAATTACAAAAGACTAGAAGGGTGTTGGGACCATGTTTTAAAGGTCATGACTTCTGCCTGGGCATCTTCTGTGGGAAGGAATAAACTTGGGAGAAAAGAGTCAACAGGCACAAGCTATAACGTTTCTTGTATTATTTTAATGCAAAAGATGCATAACTATTTGGAAATATGAAAGACTAAGAAACACTGTTGCATGCATGCTCTCAGTTCCCCAGATCCTAAGTGGACACATAGTAGTTCATAAAAAGAATGATGAGTGGTCTTTTTGTGGTCTTTTATTTTGAGGGATGGTGAGGGGGAAGCCAGAAGGAGATTTGTGCCTTGTCAGGCTAACCTAACACATTACTAAAGATTAGGTGGACCTAAGTTCAACCAAATCTGTATTCTCTACCAAAACTTATCTCTGATTCAGACCAAGTCGATTGAATCCACTGAAGCTATCAGAAAATCAGAAACATTTCATTCACACTCCTCCTAGTAATTGAAAAACTATGCAAAGATATCCTTTACACCTTATCTTAGAATTCCCAGGTAAACCAGTCCAGCTCCACAGATCCCTAAGACATCTTTATTTGAAGTTGGCTCCAGATCTGAACAGATATTATGTTCATGAACCCAAGTTGGAGTGATCAAAGAGGAAGTGCTTCAGAAAACTCCATATTCTCTCCCGCAATTGTTTGGTCCTCATGCCATAGATGACGGGATTTAAGGTGGCTGGGATGATCAGGTACAGGTCAGCTAGCAGCACTTGAGTGTGCAAGGGCACTACATCCTGCCCCAGCCAGGCTGCATAGATGGATGCCATCCCAGATAGATAGTACAAAGCCATAACTCCCACATGGGAGCCACATGTGCTTAATGCTTTCAACTGAGCATTCTTTGAGGAGAGCCCAAATACTGCCCTGAGAATCAAGACATAGGAAGCAGCAATGAAGGCCACATCAGAGCCCACCATAACAGAGGAACCAATTAGACTGTAGAGCCTGCTAGGCATGGGGTCTGCACATGCTAACCTGGCCAAAGCTAAGTGCTCACAGTAGGAGTGAAGAACCACATTGGAGCCACAGAAAGGTAGATGACTCACCATCCAACTCAGTGGAGTAATGACTTTGATAGCTCTAATGGCGATGGTCACACTCATTCCCAGCATCACTTGAGGTGTGAGAATTCTCTTGTAGTGTAGGGGCTTGCAGATGGCTACATAGCGGTCAAAAGCCATGGCCAGCAGCAGGCCTGTCTCTATGGCTGTGGCTAAGTGAACAAAAAACATCTGAGTGAAACAAGCATTAAAGCTGATGGAGCTGTCTCCTGAGCAGAAGATGTTCACCATCTTGGGTACCACTGAGGAGGCCATAACAATGTCCACAGCAGCCAGAACACATAGAAAGCAATACATGGGCTCATGTAGAGTAGAATTCATCCAGATTGCAGTCACGATGAGGGTGTTTCCTAACAGGGCTATGATGTACATGGCGCTCAGTGAGATAGCCAGCCAAAGATGTGAAGATTGCAGTCCTGGGATACCCACAAGGATGAAGGAGGCAAGGGTTTCCATTGTGTGGTTGTAGGCTGGACCCAGCATCACAGGTGAGACTTCTTTCCTGTTAATGCAATAATGATGTACAAGAAGAATGCAGTCCTGTAAGATCTGTTGATACATGTGGTGCTGGGAAAACCTAGGGATATTCTCAGCTTGGTGGTAATCTCAAGATAAAATATGTGGCATCTGACAAAATTATCCTGTGCCACTTTCTTCCTTCTTAATATTCTTGCCTTACAAATTTTTTTCATTGTTCATGGATCAGCTCATGGCTTCCCTCCTTTGGAAAGTCTTTTCTGCTTTCCTTCTTCCCTGTTCCATACCCTTTCTTCTGGGCTTTCATGCAATCCATCATGACCTCAGAGAGACTAAACTAATCATTGTAATGCTCTCCCTGGACTTTATCATATACACTTATGTGTATGTCTCTTGTTTATGATCTTATACCAAGGGTATAATCCATAATTGTGGTCACAAGTCTACTAAAAGAAGTCTATTAATGTATCTTTATTATAGTGAATTTGCCACAGAATCAAGGATAAACAGAGAAATTAATCTGTCTTTCATCTCTGTATGCTGTTACTAATTGTATAAACAAAAACTTCCTGAGGTCAAACATATCATATTTTTTATACTTGATACAGCATCTATAAAAAATATGAAGGAAGTGCCCTTGTGAAGAAATACATGAATGAGTTAGGAAAAATAAAGTCATTGGAGAACAACATAGTCACCTTCCATAGGAGATGATAAACTATCTGGAAATCTTACCTTATCTAAACTTTGTTTTGAATATCCTGTTCACTCAGATTCAATTAATAGATTAAATTTCTACAAGGAAAACCTTGGGGCTACTTATAGATAAACTTTCCCCAATAAGCTTTTATGATTTTTCAATCAGCTAACTCCTTTTTCCTGATAAACTACCTAAACATTCCAGGTAACAAGAAAGCTTTATCTTTTAGAATGTTAAGTACTTTATTATGAATATAGCGTTGCTACTGCTATGTTAAAAAGTGTAGTATTCTGGGAGGCCGAGGCAGGTGGATCACGAGGTCAAGAGATTGAGACCATCCTGGTCAACATGGTGAAACCACAAAAAATACATGTAAAAATACAAAAATTAGCTGGGCACGGTGGCACATGCCTGTAATCCCAGCTACTCAGGAGGCTGAGGCAGGAGAATTGCCTGAACCCAGGAGGCAGAGGTTGCGGTGAGCTGATAACGCGCCATTGCACTCCAGTCTGGGTAATGAGAGTGAAACTCCGTCTCAAAAAAAAAAAAAGTTTGTGAAACCTTAAGGATAATTCTTTGAAAATTTGGCAGAATTTATCAGTGAACCCATCTAGTCATGGGCTTTTCTTTTCTTGTCTTTTTCCTTTTTTTGTGCCTTTTAAGACAGGGTTGGGTAGGGTGTGGCACACCACCATGCTCAGCTAACTTTTTAAATTTTTTGTAGGGACAGGGTCTTGCTATGTTGCACACACTGGTCTAAAATTTCTGGCCTCAAGTAATCCTTTTGACATGTCTTATCAAAGTGCTGGGATTACAGGCATCAGCCACAATAGCCAGCCTTGTCTTGGGTTTTTCTCTGTTGGAAGTTTTTTTATTACTGATTCAATTTGTTTACTTTTTATACATCTACCCAGATTGTCTACTCTTTCTTGAGTTTTAGTTGTTTGTATGTTTTCAGAAATTTGTCCGTTTTCTCTGGATTATAAAAGTTGGTTGTCATGCAATTGCTCATAGCAGTCTTACGTCTTTCTACTTCTTTAAGGTTGATAGTAAGGTGCCTGCTCTCAGTCTTGATTTTTGTGATTTTTGTTTTCTCCCTATTTTTCTGGTCAGCATAGAAAAAGGATTGCCAATTTTGTTGACCTTTTAAAAGAACCAACTTTTGGTTTCATTGATTTTTCTCTAATATTTTTCTAATCTTTTTTTCATTCTAATCTTTATTATTTTCCTCCTTTTTCTTGCTTTGGGTTTAGTTTGCCCCTCTTTTTCTAGTTTCTAAAGATGGAATATTATGTTGTTGATTTAAGATCTTTCTTTTTTGTTAAGGAAGGTGTTTACAACTAATTATAAGTTTCTCTCTCAGCATTCTTCCAACATTCCCTGTATCCCATCCCATAAGATTGTCTATGTTATGTTTTCATTTGTATTTACTCAAGTATTTTCTTTTTTCTTTTTTCTTTTTTTTTTTTTTTTTTTTTTTGAGACGGAGTTTCGCTCTTGTTACCCAGGCTGGAGTGCAATGGCGCGATCTCGGCTCACCGCAACCGCCGCCTCCTGAGTTCAAGCAATTCTCCCGCCTCAGCTTCCCAAGTAGCTGGGATTACAGGCACGCGCCACCATGCCCAGCTAATTTTTTGTATATTTAGTAGAGACGCGGTTTCACTATGTTGACCAGAATGGTCTCGATCTCATGAACTCGTGATCCACCTGCCTCGGCCTCCCAAAGTGCTGGAATTACAGGCTTGAGCCACCGCGCCCGGCCGTTATTTTTCTTCTTAATGTTTATCGTCAGTAAAAAAAAAAAAAAAAAAAAACAGTTTTTTTTTTTTTTTTAATTCCATTTGCTTTGCTGCTGTATCTGTAGCATCTAGAACAATGTTAGGAAATACAGAAACAATTTAATGTATACTTAATTGAATTTGATTGTCCCAACTCTGATCCTCTTCCTTCTGATGATAGTTTTAAGAGTCATAACCACTAAATACTTAACCTTTGAAGTCATAAAAGAATGACACAGTTTACTTGAAGTAAATCTACAACTGATGTCCAGAGGGACATTGCTTCCCTCTGAGATGTTCCGCAATATGTTCTGCAACTGCTGACTGACAGCTTCACTTGCTTTCCACAAAAATAGCCAATGTCTGTCTGCTTAGACTACAGTTTTCTCTACTGAAATTTCCGTCCTTCTTTGTCTTTTGCCATATTAAGTGTGAGAGCAAAATAGATAAATAAATACGTTAAGTTCATTTAAGATTTGAACTGAAAATGGGCTCCCATTCTCATACAGAAACTTAACTTTTTTTGTGTAATACTGATACATATTTCCTTGTGACACTAGCTGAAGGCATCTTTGAATAATCACTTTGTCATTTTGCCTGCAAAGTAGACCAAGAGACAGAGATTTGTATGCAGGAAGGGCATTGGGTCATCCTTCATCACAGTATGAGGAAAAACAAGAAGTTAGATTGGAAAAAGAGAAGAGAGGGGTTGGCTGCAGTAGGAACAGAAACTTTAGCCAGTCGCACAGGGCATATGAAATGAAGATGGCCCTTCAGAGAAGTTCTGATCATGTAAGGGGTCTGGGCATCTCTAACCTCACATTAAGTCATCATCGGAACCTGACCTCTCCCAAGTATATATCATCACATCTTTGATGGTCCAATTCCCTTCAGCAAAAGGCATTTCTAAAGGACTCAACTGCCAGCCATCTTCATGCAGTACTTTCTGTTTCTAATAGATTGTCTCCTAGAGCCACACAAAACATCCACTACAAGTTTCATACTCATTTACAGAATTAACAAGAAATGATATGGTGGAAAGAAATTAGAAGTGCAAGGAAAGAACAGAATTGCTTTCTTGGAGGTAAATTAAAGAGTGGGTATAAATGAAGCAGATGAATCTAGAAGATATAATTTGGTTAATATTACTGTCTGATCATTGAAAAACAAAGCAGTTCTGCTGAAATAAGTAATTATAAGTAGAGTATATACTAAATAATAAATATATTCTATTTGTAATCATTAATAAATACTTGGTACAATTAATTTTATTAAAATAGTCATATATATTCATGATGACACACTTTAAAATACATTTTAAAGCATATGCAGAAAAATAAGAACACCTAATTTCGCACCCAGATGGTGATTATTATAATTCTTTGGCTTATAATTCTTTTAATAGTGCTTACCTGGTCTTACCATCTCTGTCTCTCTCTCTCTCATTTTTTTATCCACACCAAATATTTACATATATACAAAACAAAATATTTATCATTCACTCACAAAATTTTCATCATAACGTATATATTGTTCAATAACAAGTGCACTTTGTTTAACATGTTATGAACATTTTAATAACTTTAAACGTTCTTATAAAGTAGTATCCTACTGGTTACACATTATTCTATTGCACAGAAGCACATTAATTACTGTATTTCACAATTTTATAATTTATTTAACTGATAAAATGCTGCTCTTGATGTAGACAGATAAAACTTTAAACTCCTATTTTTGTTAAGCCTTGGGCAGATTTTACTGAAACACAGTTGCTAGAGAATATATGACAACATGTTTTACACACCATGTTTATAATTCCTCAATATGTTTCTCAGCATGTAAGGAGGCTTTGAGGCAGAATATATCTTAGAAGGTAATTAACATTTGAAAATGTTAAACCACTTAAACATATGATTATTTATATTGTTTATATTTTGGTGAATCCAATTTTGCATTGTTAAACAAATTTAGTAATTACTAGCAACTTCCCTAAGATAAATATACACTGCTTCTATCTTCATCCCTATAACTGAAGATAACAGATATGAAGTTTACTTTGCTTTATTTGAATATCTCCTTTATTAAAAAATACATAGGCCAGGCGCGGTGGCTCACGCCTGTAATCCCAGCACTTTGGGAGTCTGAGGCGGGTGGATCACGAGGTCAAGAGATCGAGACCATCCTGGTCAATGTGGTGAAACCCCGTCTCTATTAAAAATACAAAAAATTAGCTGGGCGTGGTGGTGCGTGCCTGTAATCCTAGCTACTCAGAGGAGAATTGTCTGAACCCAGGAGGCAGAGGTTGCGGTGAGCCGAGATCGTGCCATTGCACTCCAGCCTGGGTAACAAGAGCGAAACTGCATCTCAAAAAAAAAAAAAAAAAAAAAACATAATATCTTTTAAATATTTAATTATGGGTAGTTATTAAAGACACATTCATGAGAGTAATTAAAGAAATCAGCAATGCATTTTACAGTAATTCTTCACATTCTTTTATAGTGGAGGCATTTCGTATAGAAATAAGCTCTATCATTACAAATGAAATATATCACCTGGCATAATTAGTGTTATGCCTCTTCTTAATTTTTAGTACATCCCAGAACTGTAGTACAATGTTGTAGTTTGCATTCTCATAGTTCAAACCACTAGAAATTGATTTTTAAAATATCTTATCCTGATCAATGCCATGGACTTTTTAAATACAGCATAGTTTGTAAAATCATGATAGAACTTGATATATAAGTGGCTAAAATGTTCAGATAAGTGTTCCTGACTCGCATAATTCAGTAAACAAAAAAAGGACTGTTATATTAAAACATAAACTCAGTACAACTAATCATTTTAGTATATTAAACCATCCAAAGGTATAATTATAATAGTATTCAGCAAAAGCACACAAATTTTTCTTCCAGTATGCCCTGGGACGATGGGAGGAATCCTAAAAGGAATGAAGTATTCAACATACAAGACCTTATTAATTAACTTGAGAACAGTTCTCAGTAGGATAAATATAGCACTATAGCTATGAAATTTAAAGTGATGATGATTCTAATAAAACAAATGTCAAAAAATAGTGAATTTCTCACTTATTAGGCAGAATACAAGAGTATTTTATTCTCTGTCTTCCACCTTCTATTAAAACCACTCGTGATCATATAAGAACAAATATCACAAAAACCCTGAAATCTAAAGTTTAAACATAAACATAATGTATCTGTATCTGGAAAAAAATATTTTAAGGATATCAAATGAAGAAATTCTATTGATGGTTGACATAGCCTAAGGTTTCATAATAATACACAGCTGGGAATGTGTAACCTTTGGTAAATAACCATTGTTTGACCATAGACCTGGTCATCAGTTTATACTAAAACATTTAAACTCTTAATGAACAGGATATTTTTCTCTTGACAACTGATGCAAGTACATTGGGGAAAACGGAAATTATTGGGAGGTTTTAAATAATGAAACATTTTCCTCTAAGAGTTTAATAAATAATTTCAAAAAACGAACAGATAATTTTACAGTAGATAAATAGGGCTTATAAAGTAGAAATTAAAAATATGAGTTGGGTGCAGTGGCTCACACCTGTAATCCCAGCACTTTGGGAGACTGAGGCCAGTGGATCATCTGAGGTCAGCAGTTCGAGACTAGCCTGGCCAACATGGAGAAAAGCCAACTCTACTAAAAATACAAAAATTAGCTGACTGTGGTGGCACACACCTGTGATCCCAGCTACTTGGGGGGCTGAGGCACAAAAATCACTTGAACCCAGGAGGCAGAGGTTGCAGTGAGCCAAGATGGTGCCACTGCACTCCAGACTGTGTGACAGAGTGAGACTCCATCTCAAAAAAATAAAAATTGAAAATAAAGAATTTACTGTGTCCAAATAAATTTCAACTCCCTATATTATAGGTACACATCTTTTGATATCTGTTGTTGTATCAATTCAACAATTGCATACACTATCTAAAAATTTATTAGTTTTAATGTATACTAGGCTTATTAAGCTTAAAACATTTTACACAACTAAAAGTACACAAACTTTTACTTTGATGTCTTCAGGAAATACTTGATATTCAGCTGTATTTCAGGAATCCTTCATTTGCTATGGATCCTTAAAGTCCACCAAGATTAATTTAATAAAAGCTAGATATAGGAAGCTTGTTCAAGAGCTTTATTACGACAAGGAAAAAAATCATAATAAAAAATTGATTTAATATTATATAATTTACAAATACTGTATGTCAGAATCCTTAATTAAAATTAAGAGAAAAAGAAAGCAGTACTAAATTATGAGCAACTGTTTCAGACTATCGCTTGATAGAAAAGCCCACATAATTCCATAAAATAATTAATAGAAGCTCGGTGGTTTAGTGGAGCCAAAAAATTAATCAAATAATTCAATGCCATCATTTTAGACATTTTATATTATTTTTTTTTATTTGTTTGTTTGTTTTGGTTAGTCTTATTTATTTAGAGATATAAATATTTTTACATTTTGAACTTATCCATGTATCTCTTTTTTTTTTCTTAATTGCATTTTAGGTTTGGGGGTACATGTGAAGAACATGCAAGATTGTTGCATAGGTACACACGTGGCAGTGTGCTTTGCTGCTTTCCTCCCCATTACCTATATCTGACATTTCTCCCCATGCTATGTCTCCCCAACTCCCCACTCCCCGCTCTCCCTCCTTTATTTCCCCCTGACAGACCCCAGTGTGTAGTACTCCCCTCCCTGTGTCCATGTGCTCTCATTGTTCAACACCCACCTATGAGTGAGAACACACAGTGTTTGATTTTCTGTTCTTGTGTCAGTTTGCTGAGAATTATGATTTCCAGGTTCATCCATGTCCCTACAAAGGACACGAATTCATAGTTTTTGATGGCTGCATGATATTCCATGGTGTATATGTGCCACATTTTCCCTGTCCAGTCTATCATTGATGGGCATTGGGTTGGTTCCAGGTTTTTGCTATTGTAAACAGTGCTGCAATGAACATTCATGTGCATGTGTCCTTATAGTGACATTTTATCCTATTTTTAAAAATGTAAATTAACTCAATGAAATCATATTTTGCTATAAAATTAGTAAATACAATTTTTTGAATTATAATGACAATGTTTGTAATGGTGACATGAATAATTTCATACATTACCAGGGTCAGTAATGTATAAATTTGGCAAAATAATTTGTTATAAAAGTATTTTGTTCTTTCACTTACTGAATTTATTTCTAAACCTCTTTTAAGGAGATCACTTGTATACTGTACAATATACAAAATATGTGTTTGCATTATTGTATTTATACATTTATACTATATTACATTATTCACTACAAAAGTACTATTGCTTTGAATTATTTTATGCATATATGTTTAAATCTATACTATCTTTTTTATTTTTTTCTAAGAAAATAAATCCAAGCAGTAAAATTGTAATGTGGATGAAAATATGTATTACTTATGTGCATACCCCATACAAATATAACATATATGCATGTATTTAGGTATATGGATGCTGTATGTGTACAGTCATACAACGCATAACAATAGTCAATGACGGACCACATGTGTGACCGTGATCTCATAAGATTATAATACTGTATTTTTATGTGTATATTTTCTGTATTTAGATACATTAAGATGCACAAATAATTAGCATTGTGTTACAATTGCTTACAATATTTGGAACAGTAGCATGTTGTACAGATTTGTTGCCTGGGAGCAGTAGGCTATACCAGATAGCCAATGTGATCTATGTTTGTGTAAGTACACTCTATGATATTTGCACAAGGACAAAATTGCTGGACAGCGCATTTATCAAAATTTATCTCCATAGTTAAGTGACACATGACAATTTTGTGAAAATATACATTATATATGTGTAGGTATGTGTATGTGTATCCACATATTTCTACTGTTCTGTGGGTATATGTATGTACATTTAATCTATTCCTTCTCATTGAACTTTGCTTCTAATTTTTACAGCACTTTAATTGTACATATCACGTATGTAATTTTAACCAAATGTAAAGTATAACATTCTTATTACATTTTAGTGTATAATGGTTTTATATTTGCTATACCCCACCATTTACCTTCTTCACGACTCGCATTACATACCCCATGGGATATAACAATCAAACATGCATCCTTTCATATTCTTCTCAGCACTCACATAGTTTGGTAACATGATACACATCCAACAATGTTTAAATAATTTATATTGAAAACATTAAATGATATTACAATGTCTGTATCTTGTTTTCTTAGGTAACCATTTTTTGGAAATCTATTACAACTGGTTTTGTTGCTTTAACTATTTGTTTTAAGACTAAATATTATTTTTAATATGAATATGTTATTCAATATTCTAAGATTTTTTTAATTTTGTGAACAAATCTTTTTTTTTTTTTTTTTCTTTTTTTGAGACGGAGTTTCGCTCTTGTTACCCAGGCTGGAGTGCAATGGCGCGATCTCGGCTCACTGCAACCTCCGCCTCCTGGGTTCAGGCAATTCTCCTGCCTCAGCCTCCTGAGTAGCTGGGATTACAGGCACGCGCCGCCATGCCCAGCTAATT
>CAUYOR010031378.1:0-10785 GCA_963573925.1 Callimico goeldii
TACAGGCCCGCGCCACCATGCCCAGCTAATTTTTTGTATTTTTAGTAGAGACGGGGTTTCACCATGTTGACCAGGATGGTTTCGATCTCTTGACCTTGTGATCCACCCGCCTTGGCCTCCCAAAGTGCTGGGATTACAGGCTTGAGCCACCGCGCCCGGCCTCATTATCTTATTTCTGCTTTGAATATAATGCAGTATGTTCTGGAAGCTTTCCAGATTTCTTTTTTGGTTTTAGTTCAGCATATTTTTTTCTGACTTGTCTAGGCGTAGTTAGTTGTAGTTATGAGTTTGTTTGCTTCTTGCAATTTGAGAAAATTCTCAAAGCTATGACTCGAACTTTTTCCTCAGTTTTGGAAAATGTATATCCAATTTCACTTTAAATATTGACCTTGTTCTTTATTTTCTCTCTTTCATCATCCTGTAATGACAGAGTATGGGCTTTATCAAGAAGATAGTGATCCATTTTTTCCTATTCCTTGGGTTAAGCTTCTCTAGGTTGACAACTAAATGTCCGAAGTCTTTACCTGAGCTGCTTTTACTTGACGAAAATCTGAATCCATTTAATATCTTCCTAGAACCATGAGACGCCAGCATTCTTTACTTAGGTCTTTAGTTGCTTAGCAGCTGCTTGCTGTTTGGTTTCACTGTGTTTCATTCTGCATGTTCCGCTCGGGAGTCAGCAAATGCCTTGAAAGAACAGTAGGCACAGATGGTGGGTTCTGCAGCTCTCTTTTCCCCATCTTGGCCCTTTAAGTTTGGTAGGTATGTAACCCTGAACTTCATTTTTGTGTGCAACTGCTCTGTTCATCCTCTAACCTGCAGGAAATTGGCAAATGTCCCAGGGAGAAGCAGCAGAGAATATTGGTTTCACTTCAATGCATTTTCTTTCTCCCTGGAATCTTAATTTCTTCAGTCCTGACTGCCTTGGTTGTTTTTCAGTGCTTCTGAGCAGCTGTTGTATGCATAATATCCAGCTTTTATAATTGTTCTCAGTGGGATACTTAGTCCAATATCAGCTACTGTGTTACAGACGGAAATCCCCTCTCTTGTTTTATAAGAGTAACATTAGTTGACAAGATATGGCCCTGTTAAATTTTCTGAATGTATTTTTTAAAAAGTCTCAGCAAAACTACCAAGAATAAGGATAGAGTGTTCCTCTAAATCCCATGAATTATTTGTATAATTTAATCATAAATTATCACTTTTCATTTCAATCAATGTGATGAAAGACACAAATGCAATTTTTTTCTATGACCTATATTTTAGCCAATAATGGACTTTACCTGTCTCTTCTTTCTAGCCAATAATTAAAGGAGCAGAATAAAAAATATCTTTGGATTTCACTGATAAATGAGCAACCAGAAGCCATTTTTATTAAAATCATTAAATTCAATGAAAAATATAAAACAGATCCCCTAAAAATATGAGATTGAGAATTATGGATCACTGTGTGACCTTCCATCAGAGCAGAAACCTCGGTGATCCTTTGCTTAGCTTCCTGTTTGGGATGTTCCATAAATAATTTGTCAACAAAAGCATGAAAGAAGCAACACAATGGGGAATTAATAAGATCTGCTCAGGCCATCAAAAACTGGAATGTATGTTTTATTTTTGCATATTTCACTCTCTTAGGATAAATTAGTCCCCTCTTGCTTAAATTTCAGCTGATGATTCTATTATTTTACTTTTGGACGAAATTATCAAAGGAAGAACAACATTATTAAGTCTAGAGGGAAATATACAGTTTAAGTCAGGAGTCAGACTAACTACAACCTGCAGATGCAAAAGAGTAAGCAACTGTTTGAGTAAATAAAGTTATATGAAACTCTACAATATATAAAAAAAATCAACTAAAGTGCTTTTTTCCTACACTCACTCCTTCAATAATTCTGAAACTAGATGTGTGGAGATATCTCCCACAAACCAAGAAATTCTCTATCAAGTTCTTGAGTGGATACCAGCTGGTGTCCTCTGATTTGATTCTATCCTAATGCTATCAACCTTGGTATAGTGTTAGATCTCACAGGTTAGAGCTCAGTCCCACAAAAATACCCTTCACTTCAGATGCCAATAGGAAGTAGTAAGTTGCCACCTATATTTCTGAATGACTGGCTCTAAATTGAGGTTCCCAAGACCCTCTCCTCAAGTTTCATTAATTTGCAAGAGCAGTTCACAGAACTCAGGAAAACGTTTTACATTTGTTTTCAAGTGTATCAATAAAGGCTATTAGAAAGGATACAGATGAACAGTCAAATACAAGATACACAGCACAGAATTTCTAGGTATGATAAAAATAGTTGAATCCAAAGCACATAAACTCAAAGTAGAAGAATCGGTTTCCTTAGGAATGTTTTTCTGATATGTTACCTTTTCTGCTTGCTAGCTATATGACTTGCCATCTTGAAGCCTTAATATTCTTAATTATTAATGAGGATAATAATATAATTAGCTTCATTTGTGTGTTATGACGATTAATTAACTATTACCTGTGAAATGCTTAGGTCATTGTTCAATACAGTGAGTGCTCCATAACTTATCTCTAATTTATCAAAATATTTTCAGAAGGCAAAAAGCGAAATTTCAATTCATAGTTTTCTTTCAGAAAAACCCTCTTCTAGTATGCTGTCTCCAAATAGCAAAAAATTTGGTCCCTAAGCCCTGCTTTAAGATTCTTACTGACCAATGGATAAGCATTAGCATTATCTTAACTCATCAGGTCAAGTAAAAAAGGAATTATGTTGCAAAAGTTGTTATCCTAAAACACAATCAGTTGTGAATATGATCTAGATCTTAAAGATTTAGTATTTTAAAAATAACAAACTTATGCATTTTCAAAAAAATTGAGAAAAACATTAAGAAATCTCCCCCATTACATTCTGCAAATAATAAAAACTGAAACCCAAAGATTATGAGTGACTTTTTCATAGATAATTAGGAAGCTGGGTCATAACTAGTCATATGACCTGTGTCATAAGGTTTTGAGGTCATTGTTCACTCTCTTGTCTCTTATTGCCCCATTGCTAATGTAGCAAAATTCTTGGGACTTATTTTTCTCTTTGTTTCCAATAAGTTTATTTTTTCTGTTATTTTGAATGATTATTCCTCAGATTCATAATGATATAGTTTAGAAGCATGCCATTATATCTTGATTGTTACTTGTTCATTTTAATCCAATAATGCTTTTAGTCTTAAAAATTCAACTTTACCATTTCAATCAATTTAAATCATAATTAACATAAATTATTCATTTTTATTGGAGAAACTAAAATAAGAGATATGATTAAATTAGCCACTACAATGACATGGCATTTATTTGGTCATTCACAAGTGATTTCTTTTCTGTGTTACATACAGTTCTTCATAGGATGCTATGTAGATTATGAGTAGAATGTATTTCAGAATGGCTGAGGGAGAAATTAACATATGAGTACAAAATATTACTACTTTCATGATGGGTGATTATTAGCTGGATTTGTTTTACTAGTTTTCCAGCTGACTGAGGCAATGGATTTAATCTTCTTGCTGATCTCTGGTTAATCTATTTTTCAGAGTCACCAAGCACTGAAACTCTAGATTGATGTCACCATCTTGGAAATCCATGCTTTTGTATTCAATGAGACATAAGTAAGAGCTGCTTATCAGGCTATGCATATCGCAAAACAAATAGGTGAAACACTATTGCAATTTAAAATTTGCCGAGTGCAGTTTTACATTCTCACCTTATGACTCAGTTTCACTCATTAGTGGAGAACATATTACCTATAGATTTAGCAGGGTCTCTGGAGTGAGATAGCCTAGGATCCAAATCCAGCTACTACTTGTTCTATCAGTGATGACAGAGAAATTACTAATCTAGGGGAAATTTTTCTCATCTATAAATCAGGAAGAATAAATAGTAGCTATCCCAGAGGAGTCGCTATCAGGATTGAATAGGAAATTTGTGTAAAACACTTAGCTAGTGCCTGGCACACAGGAATCACTCAGGAAGCATTACTTATTATAACAATTATTACTGGCATTATTGCTGTTGTAAATAAATCCCCTTTTTGACATCTCTTCTATCATGAACTCATACAGTATGGAGATATCTTTAGATTCAAGCATTCATTCAGTAAGCAAATAAGGACCACCACGCCAGACACATGTCTAGACACCATAAATACACAAACGATAAAACCACTGGCAAGTCAAGTCACCTTCTCTGTGCAGGGCAGCCTTCTGCAGCATTCAAGATGGACATTTTGATCCAACCTGAAAATTTCTAGTGATAAACACTTACAGCTTCATAAATCAGTATCCTAATTCACTATTGGACAGATTTTATTTTAAATTTTCAAATTCAATTCACTTCAGTAGTTATAGCATCAATAACATTGAGACAAACAGCATTCCATGTATATGTATATGTATATGTATATGTATATGTATATGTATATGTATATATCTCCTGGATTCTTTGGTTTAGGAGTTAGGAATGGTCACAGAAGAGATGGCTTTTCTTTTCATAATGTCTGCGAACTCAACTAGGAAGATTTGCAGCTGAAGGCAATAAATGGCAATAGGCTTGAGCCATCTGACCGTCCATTCCCTCAAATGTCACTAAGTGATTCTTGTTGGCTAGGACCAGAGCTGAGCCTGTTGATCCTAACACCTATGTGTGGCCTCACTGTGTGACTATTTGAGCTTCATCACAGTATGGCAGTTGAATTCTAAAAGAACATATTGAGAGAAGCTGATGGAAACTGTATTAACTATTATGATCTCACCTTGAAATCACATGGAATCACTTCGGCTCACATTAAAGCTTGCTAAGAACCATGGGAAGGGAACATAAATCTTATTTCTTGATGGAAAAGTGTCAAAGTTACATTTTAAAGAAAGCATGTGGGATGAGAGACATTGCTGTAACCATTTTTAGAAAGTATAATCTGTCACAAGGATAAGATACAGCTGACATTGTCAGAACTGACATTTATTATAAGCATATTTTGGAGTCAATCTAATCTAGTCAACTGATGAGGAAACTGAGTCCAGAGAAATAAAGTAATGCCATGTATCTGATGAGGAATTTTTTTTTGCCTTATATTTAACCACTATTTTCAATTACATATGGTTATATATTTCCTTTATTTATGGAGTTTATTTGGGGTGTGCCTCCTTGTGAAATATATGTTGCTTCTTTTTGAACTTTATGTGCTAAAATAGCCCTGCACAAATTTTTTGATAGTGTGCACATTTGGAAATTATTCTTTGAGCCCTCCCCGGACCAAACCTCACCACCACCTTAGTCTGCTCAAGCTGCTATAGCAAAATACTACATACAGAGTGACTTAACAACAGAGGTTTTTATTCTAATAGTTCTGGATGCTAGGAAGGCCAAAATCAAGGGGCCAGCAAGGTAGCTCTCAGACTGAGGCCTCTTCTTTTGAATTTTAGGTAGCCACCATCTCAGTATGTGTTCACATAACTTCTTTTGTGTGTGCTTGGAGAAATAGATAGAGACTTCATAGGCTGCTGCTGTCATTTTTTATGAGGATATTAATCCTATTGGATCAGGGCTGCACCCTTAGGATCTCATTTCACCTTAATTATTTCCTTAGAGGTCCCATATCCAAATACAATCGCATTCGGATTTGGACTTCAATATATGAATTTGGTTGGGAGATGGGGCACAAACATCTAGTTTATAACATCCCTCCCCTAAAAAATATTAATAGAAGCTAATGTTATTTGTAATGCTACCCTTTATGCTCAAAGTTATCCTGGAGTTGTTGCCAAGAAAACTTTGAGTAATCTAAATTATTCCATCCTGTCCTTGTCCTTCTCAAGAATTTTGTTTTCCATGACTTCAACTGATGATACAGCTTTGAAGACAAAATATCATCACTTCTTCTTTATTATGTATCCAGTATAATTGAGTTAATCATCATGTAATCATCTCCTTTCTGTAATAAATACAAGTATGTGAGCAAACTGAACATTTTTAACCATAAAAGCTGAATATTAATTTTAACTATAAGAGCCTCATCATATTTATGATACACATGAATTATAATAGTGCATGCAAACAAGGAATTAAAAATAAGACTGAAAAAATGGAGAATCCTGAAATGTAAAAGTATAGGGAAACTAGGTATTCATTTTTTTATGAGCCTCACTATATAGATATTGTGTAATTTATATACATATATATTAGAAACAGACTCTAAACTCTATTATATGGGAATATAATAATCAATATTAAGGTAGTTCAATCTGCTAGCTGGCTATTTAAACTAAAGGAATACTGTATTCTCAATTAAAAGTTTATTGCTGGTTAAAGTTCATTTTTCTTACCTATTGGTATAAAAACATTGTAGCATACCTGTCTCACTGCCTAGTGCAGAAATACACTAATGACTAACAAGTCTTTGAAATGCAGAAGGCATAAAAGAACTGAATTCATGACCCTGTAGTGTGTTCTGAATCTGTGCTCAGCTTTGTTCTTTGTCAAGCCTGCTCTGAGGTTGACATGGGAATCCTGGTGAAGAGTTATTGACCTTTAAAAATACAAACTGTGCCTCTCACTATAGAAAAAAATCTTCATGCAAAACATTGATTTGTGATCTAAGATCTCTAAGTCCAGATGGCTTGGCTAGGGAATTCTTTTTATTGAGCATCTGTGTTTTCTTTTATTGTTACTGATGGGCTTGAGGGGCATAATAACCACGTGGTCACCATGTTTAGTGGTTAAGAAACATGAAGCTTCTTTCTGAATCATTATCAAGTCATTAAACACAAAAGGATTTAGACCAGCAGAGGAAATGTATATTTTTGAGTGGAACAGGAATGTTAAATCTCAGCGTGGGAATTTATAATTGGCGAATCAGGAATTTTTTTTCTCCAATATGAAATTGTTTGCCTTTTTTCCCTACTAAGATCAAATTCAATTTCATTTGAGTTATTTGACTCTTCAAAGCCCAGTGCCAGATGCCACAAGGCATAGTGAGGTGTATAGGAAGTCTGCGACCTGAAGGAACTTACAACCCAGTTCAGGGTATAATTAAGTACCTAAATATAAGAGAAGTTCTCTAAAGAAGTGAAAGTCCCGTTTCCATGTAGAGTGCACAATGAAGATGTGATGCATACCCCTGAGGAATGGTGACCTTTTAACATGAAGAAATGCCAGAGGGAGCAGACCCGGCAGATGGAAAAGCATGAACATGAACAATGTATGGAGGTTGGTTTCCACTTGTGCAGAAATCTACTGATCAGTGGGGAAATTGTCAGATAAGTTATTTTACCACAGATACCCACCAAGAGTTACTCCACTCTATAGAAGACCACACTCTTGTGGAAAGGTATGTATGAATAGCAAGACGTTTTTGTCTACTGATACTCCTTACATCCTTCCTCTATACCATGGATTTGAATTTCCATTCTGTCTTTAGAAGTGCCTATTGATGCTGCTTTTTATTTATTTTTTTTTTTTTTTAGCAGAGTCTTGCACTGTCGCCCAGGATTCTCCCACCTCAGCCTCTCAAGTAGCTGCCCTACAGGCATGCACCACCGTGTCTGGCTATTTTTTGGATTTTTAATAGAAAACGGGGTTATACATGCTTCCCAGGCTGGTCTCAAACTCCCGGGCTGAAGGAATCTGCTTCCCTCTTTGTAAGGTCTGTCTTTGCAGAACAGCCTAGTGAAATACGATAAAGCTAACAGAAGAAACACCCATGATGGGGCCTGATAAGATACATTGATAATGTGGATAGAGAAGGAAGTAGATGAGGCTGATATGTGTGGTTAAAATGAATCTGTGCTAATAATCTTCACTGAAACTTGGAATAACTGAAAGATTGTTGTTTGCTGAGATAAATAAGTATTAGTCATAGTTGTTGAAAATCTTCTAATTTTGTGGTGCAAGTAGGATTGAATAATTACAGAAGTAAGAAGAAAATCCTATTAATAAGGAGATTTGTGTAAGGCTCTACTTAGCCAGGAATAGTTGTAGCCTGTGTTGAGGGCAGGAAGAAGGACAGACTGATTGGACAATGGCATGCACTTTAGATAATGATAGATCTGTGCTGACAGAGGCAAGATGGAAGTGAAAGCAGAGACTCTAACCATTCCACAGGTTAAAAAAACAATCACTAACAGAAACTGAGCTTCCCTTTTGTTCTGGGTGCTATGAGAAACTTCAATATGTACAGTACCAGCAATTGCCATAGTAACACATGAAGTATGTTTTGAATTATTTCTGTTTGTGTGGAAAAAATTGAGAATCTTACAGATTCCCAAGGTTGCTCAAGATTTTTGAGACTCTAAGTTGCGCATCAGGAAGAAGCTGGTGTGAAGCCAAGAATAAAATGCCCCGGCTGGATGGAGTGGTTGATGCCTGTAATCCCAGCACTTTGAGATGCCAAGGTGGGTGGATCACTTGAGGTCAAGAGTTCGAGACCAGCCTGGCTGACATTGTGAAACCCTGTCTCTACTAAAAATACAAAAATTAGCCGGGAGTGGGGGCATGTGCCTGTAATCCCAGCAACTCAGGAAGCTGAGACATGAGAATCACTTGAGCCTGGGAGATAAAAGTTGCAGTGAGCTGAGATGGCGCCACTGCACTCCACCCTGGGTGAACAGAGCACGACTCCATCTCAAAAAAAAAAAAAAAAAAGGCAACTGTACCAAATCCAAAAATGTATACCCTGCATGTTTTGCTATTCTCTTTCTTACAATGGGCTCCATGCAGATACAGTCCTCAGTTGACCTGTAGTCTTCATTCTGCAGATATTTTCAGGTGAAGAATTTTCTCATTCATTTGAATGTTTTTCTTTTTGAAGATGGAGTCTCGCTCTGTTGCCAGGCTTGATTTCAGTGGTGTGATCTCAGCTCACTGCAACTTCTGCCTTCCAGGTTCAAGCAATTCTCCTGCCTCAGACTCCTGAGTAACTGGGATTACAGGTGCACACAACTACACCCAGAAAATTTTTGTATTTTTAGTAGAGACAGGGTTTCACTACATTGGCCAGATGGTCTCAATCTTTTAACCTTGTGATCCACCTGCCTCAGCCTCCCAAAGTGCTAGGATTACAGGCGTGAGTCACTGTGCCCAGCCCAAGAGTTTTCACAGTAAGTTGGATTGTTTTCCAAGTAATCAAAATGAAAAACCAGTTCTAGTGTTAAAAAGTACTTCTTTTCTTAGTAAGAGGTAGAGGTAAAAGCATGACTTTCATTGAGATTTAAAATAAACTTTTGGGATATTAATTTCTTGTCAGATACACGGTTTCCAAGTATTGTCTTCCAATCCATGGGCTGTCTTTTCATTGTGTTGATTGTTTCCTTTGCTGTATAGAAGCCTTTTAGTTTGATGTAGTCCTACTTGTATTACCAGAACACCAGGGATTTGGTCTGGATCCTGTGGTTTGTGTGCAGAAAGTCAATCACCAAGATGAGTATTGACAGAGAAGAAGGCTTTTTATTTGGGTGACATCAACTGGAGAGATGAGAACCAAAACCCAAATCCATCACTTCCAACCAACTAAAACTGGGGTGTATGTAGCAGGGAAGGAATGTAACTACATGCAGGAAAACAGGATTGGAGAGGGACTAAAAAGAGAAATTGGTAAATAGGAATTAGGAAGGGTCTGGCATCTCATTGACTGGGTGTGGTAATCCAAGTGAGGTTTAGCTTCCTGAGAAAGAACTCAGATAAGACAAAAGCTAATTTTAAGTTTTAAGACATGGAAGTCAATTTCTGTGTTTATTTTTAAAATATATAATATAAGTTATTTAAGGAAATTGGGTCAGTTTCACTTGTTTATGTTTGCTTTTGTTTTCTGAGCTTTTAGTGTGATATCAAAAAAAATATGCTAAGGCCAATGTCAAGGAGCTTTTTCCTGATGAGTAACTTACACAACTCAGGAGGAATTTTAAAAAGAACAAATAACTCAATAAAAAAATGGGCAAAGGAATTAAATACACGTTTCTCAAAAGAAAACATAAAAATGGCCAACCTGTATGTAAAGTGATGTTCCAGATCACCAAAATGGCCAACAGGCATTTAATCAGCTCAGTATCGCCAGGTAAATGCAAATGAAAATCACAATGAGATTTCATTTTATACCTGTTAGGATGGCAATGATCAAAAAACAAGAGATAATGTGAGATTATAAAGAAAACAGAACCCTTGCATACTGTTTGTAGAAATGTAAATTAGTCCAGCCATTGTGGTGTGAACCAAAAAGTAGCTGAGACAAGTCTCCATCAGTTAGAGTTTATTTTGCCTACTTTATGAGTCATGACCCATGGTTCAGTCTCAGGAAGTCCTGAGAGCATATGCCCAAGATGATTGGGTTTTGGATTGGTTTTATATGTTTTAGGAAGACATAAGTCATCAATCAATGCATGTGAGGTATACACTGGTTAGATCCAGAAAACCAGGACAATTCAAAGTGTAACGTGTGGGGCGGGGGTGTTGTAGGTCATGGGCGAATTCAAAGATATTCTGATTGGCAATGAGTTGAAAGAGTTAAGTTATTATCTAAAGACCTGGAGTCAATAGAAAGGAGTGTGTGGGTTAAGATAAGGGGTTGTGGCCGGGCGCGGTGGCTCAAGCCTGTAATCCCAGCACTTTGGGAGGCCAAGGCGGGTGGATCACGAGGTCAAGAGATCGAGACCATTCTGGTCAAAATAGTGAAACCCCGTCTCTACTAAAGATACAAAACATTAGCTGGGCATGGTGGCGCGTGCCTGTAATCCCAGCTACTTGGGAGGCTGAGGCAGGAGAATTGCCTGAACCCAGGAGGT
>CAUYOR010031379.1:0-10750 GCA_963573925.1 Callimico goeldii
TAATCCCAGCTACTTGGGAAGCTGAGGCGGGAGAATTGCCTGAACCCAGGAGGCGGAGGTTGCGGTGAGCCGAGATCGCGCCATTGCACTCCAGCCTGGGTAACAAGAGCGAAACTCCGTCTCAAAAAAAAAAAAAAATCAGAAAAGAAGTTCATAATGTTTTAAGAAGGTTTCCGAATTTGCGTTGGGCTGCATTCATTCAAAGTCATCCTGGGCTGCTTGTAGCCTGCAGGCTGCGAGTTGAACAAGCTTGGCATAGTGCATCTCATTACGCAACATATTCGTTTGTTTCTCTCCTTTGTCTAGCCACAACTGTTCATTTTACCTCAATATTTCTTAACACTGCATGTTTCTCTGCATTCCCATATTCTCTGTACAATGTCAGGCCTTCAGTGTTGCTTCCCTGGATTTTTGAAATAGCTTTCCCTCTGGTATTCCTGCCACTGTTCTTATGTGCATCCAAACTATTAGCCTTGGATCCCACTCCTGTGGTCACATTTTCAAACCTTCACCCTCCATTTTCCACTCATCTTTTAGAGACACTAGCTAATCTTTTACTCAGTAGCTACCTCCAGGAAATCCTTCCTGATCTTAAAACTGCATTTGTTTGTGAGATGCTCCTGGCCTGTGTTTCTGTTGTACTCAGATCATAACCCAGTTATAATCTTATTATATTGTTATTATTAATGCTTTTTTAAAAGTTTTACTATTCATCACTAGAGTATAAATTCTTTATAGACTAGCAAAGTTCTCTTGTTAACAATTATAGCCCTAATGTCTACCTCTTTGTACAGTTAGTACTTTGTAAGCACTCAGTAATTGTTCATTGAATGTAAGAATGAATGGTGTATGTGAAAGGTGAAGTTAGATAAATCTAATGATGCTTAGATCCTAGGAAAGGGCCTATGGTTCATGTTTCTGAGAGAAAGTTATTTAGGCAGTTCGTTTAGCCATTTCATCTGACCAGTGTGTTGATGTCTAAATTTAGTTTACTTGTTTTGTGTCATTGTCTTTAAAGCCAAACTTCTCAATAAAACCAAACCAAACAAAAAATACACCCCCAGCAGTTTGTATTTCAGCTCCCCATCCCCCACCAGATAACTTTTTAAAAAATATTTTATGTTTATGAGTACAGAGTAAGTATGTATATTAAGGGTATGTGAGAAATTTTGATGCAGGCATACAATATATAACAATCACATCAGAGTAAATGGGATATTCATTACCTCAAGCATTTATCATTTCTTTGTGTTACAAATGTTCTTTTAGTTACTTTTAAATGTACAATAAATTGTTGGCTGTAGTCATGCTGTTGAACTACCAAATATTAGATCTTATTCAATATATCTAACTGTACAAAATAACCTTAAGTTTGAATTGTAGAGGCATTTTCACAGTAGCAACCAGTCGGTACTGACTCTGCCACTGACAATAGCTGTAGATCACACTCATTGTTTCTGAGTGACAGCCACACACAGTAGATACTCATGTTCCCACCTCGTTCATCTTCAAATGTGAAGGACTCCAGTGACACTCACATTTAGTCCTTGGATCTTTGGTAGTAAAGATGAATCTTTGTCATCCCCAGGACCTTGTCTTTTTGTTTGTTTGGTATATGGAATGAAATGACTCAATGCCTTTCTTCAGTTATTTAAGTTGTATAGTATTATAAGATCAACCATAGAATATTATTGGGCATCTTGGAATGGTATCTTTATCATCCAGTTGACGATGCTTCTTCCAGTTTTGTTTCCTGTTGCTTTCACCCTATCACTGTCATTAATTGCACTAAAATAATAATTCTCTATTCTGTGCCCTGACATACTGTTTTATTACAATTATTTGGAAGGTCTTGTTACTGCACATTAAAGAACAATTCTACCGTATGTGAATTATTTAAAATTTAAAAACATAGTCATTCTTACTCATTTCCATTCTGATCTTCGTATAGGAGATAAAGATGGAATCATAGCTACCCCAATGATGAGAAATTGGTGGTGAACAGAGCCATATACCTTTCACTCTCTCCCTGCCCATTTAGACCTCCATAATTATTAATAGTTATAATGTGCTTTCACAATGCAACCTACTGTCCAGTCTCAGCACAGGGAGTACTTCAGATCATTACTACTTGTCAGGTTTAGTACTCAAGATCCCAGTACTAGCTTTCCTTGTATAATTCCCACTTGTCCACTTTGCACAAAATACTTGTTTACATATATGGGCCCTGAGGTTTGTCTACACATAGTTATTTCTGAGCTCATATTTTGGGTGCTATTTGTTCCTCTTCCATACTGTTCTTTGTGGTGTCTACTAAACAACATTTGTAACAATGTGGTAACAGTTAACATTTCTGAGTGGTTGTCATGATGTAGCAGGTACTGTGTTAAGTGCCTGACATGTATTATTTCATGGAATTCTTGCACTAACACCAAGAGTTGGGGCCCATTGTTCTTCTCATTTTATAGATGGAGAAACTAGGGCAAGGCTAAATAATTGTTAAATGGCGGAGCCTGGGTTTCAATCAAGGCCACCTGACTTCTGAGCCCAAATTGTTAACCTCTGAGGTAGTCCTTAAAGAAAGTTGGGTTAAAACCAAACTGATTGGCCGGGCGCGGTAGCTCACGCCTGTAATCCCAGCACTTTGGGAGGCCGAGGCGGGTGGATCACGAGGTCGAGAGATCGAGACCATCCTGGTCAACATGGTGAAACCCCGTCTCTACTAAAAATACAAAAATATTAGCTGGACACAGTGGCGCGTGCCTGTAATCCCAGCTACTCAGGAGGATGAGGCAGGAGAATTGCCTGAACCCAGGAGGCGGAGGTTGCGGTGAGCCGAGATCGCGCCATTGCACTCCAGCCTGGGTAAAAAGAGCGAAACTCCGCCTAAAAAAAAAAAAAAAAACAAACTGATTGATAGTGAAAATGCTGCTTTTTGCGCCCTCCTGTTTTTTTTATGTTTTCCCAGATTCCAAATCAACTTGGCATAACCTTTCAAGTCTTTAAGAAATTTATAATTTTTTATCTATTAAAAAAATCTACTGGTAGACTTCATAAATATGACTTAGATTTTTATTAAACTCTTTTGCTTGTATCTTTTTGTATCTCAGAAAACCTTTAATTTTTGAGACAGTAGCTATGTGTGTAGGCTGTCTTATACGTTCACAGATGGCATTATTTTATCAGTCCTCAAACCATCTGTAGCATCAACTTAGTCTATTTCAATTGGTGTCATCTTTCATTTATGCAGGAGTGAGTTATTAAAGTAAAACTTCATATTTTTGTAGCATTTTGGGTAAATGTTAGAGTAAAACATTGGTTTATTTTATCACAACAATCCTTTGCAAAGAAAATTAGTTTTTCCAGCTCATCTTGATTTACTTTATATGTAGTCTTCAGAATGAAATTGAATTGAATAACTGTTTACTGAACACAAATTGTTATCCTGAAATGTAGGTATAAGAAATGACTCCTGTCCTCACTGAATTTACAGTCTTATAGGAAAAACAGTTAAGTAGTAAATTCCAATTGAAGAAGAAATACGATTATGATTACCATTATGAGAAAAGACGGTAGCATGGGAAATGATGGTAAAGGGATGAAGTCTGGTCTCGTGAGTCTGTAAAGGCCTTTCAGAGGAAGAGCGGGTATGAGTTCACCAAATGAAGTGTAGCTGATGGGCAGTAGGGAAGAAGAAAAGAATCTTCTAGGCAAAGTGAGCAGCAAATGAGAGAGCCTCCATGTCAGAGAGCTTGGAGTAACTAAGTCATTGAAAGATATGCAGTCTGACTGGAATTTTAGAGTAGTAGGAAGAGAGTGATACATGATCTTAAGGGAGACCCGAGAGCTAAACAGGCATTAGTTGTTTTGTAAGACAATTAAAGATTCTGGATTTGAACCTAAGATGAATGGCAAGTCACAGATGAGCTTAAAGCAGAGGTGTGACATGAACAGATTTGAGCTTTAGGAAAACCACTTGGGCTGCAGTGTGGAGAATGAATTGGAAAAAGGGACAGAAGTGGGGAGGAAAGTTAGGAGGCTGTTTCCATATGATTTTGACTTAGACTATAGTAGTGGCAGGAGACGTAGAGAGAGGTAGATGGATTACAGAGGCCAGCCTGCTGAGAATGGAAGAGCCAGCCTTTGTGTGTACAAGGTTCTGTCTTGTTCTCCTACGTCATACTAACAAATGGTCTTTCTGTATATAAGAGTATGAGCCAGAGAAAAATGGAACAAAAAGAAGGCCTGAAGTTAGTATAGAAGCTCTGTATTTTGAAAACGCATGATCTCACAGGTAGTTACAAGGATTATAAAGACAAAAGCACTCAACTAATTGGAAAGTCCTCAGTTTAATTGTAATCTAGGCAGGATCCTGATCTCAGATTTGCTCTTCATATCAAATTTGCTCTTCATCTCAGATTTGCTCTTCATATTCTGTGTGTGATGTCAACAGAATTTTGAGAGACAGTCCTGTTTATTCAGTGGTTAATGCCTCCTTTCCCCCAGAAACATCAGTTCATTCTTTCATCCACTTCCTTATTTATTCATTCGTTCATTTGCAAACACTTCAAATCCTTACTGAGAGCCTACTACTCACCAGACATGTTTACTTATCTTAGTTTTTAATACTACACATGGCCATTATACCTAGTGTGGACCTTTGATGTTTGTAGGTACTTCATGGACCACATCTCATTTAGGATACATTTAGTCCATCAGCTTTCCATTTTAAGTTGGCTCATCGCTTAAGGTGTAGCTGCTGGGAAAATCCTGCAACCCTGATCTCATATGTATCTGAATGTCATATTCTCTGCACTGTCTGTTGCTACTCCTCAATCTTTGGTCAGGGTCAGTATGTCTAATTCCATTTCATTCAAACAGTTGATCAGTTCAGCCATCACCACCACCACTAAGTAGTCTTGTTGGTCGTTGTTGAGCTATTATATTAGCCAAGGTAATGCAAGCTATCAGCAAACAAACAAATTCTCCATCTAAGTGGTTTAAATACATTAGAAGTTTATTTCTTGCTAATCTAAGTTCAATTGGTAACAGATGGGAGAAAGGTGGATTTTCTGCTCCACTGTGGACTCAGGCTGATGGAGTCACCATGAGGCTCACAAGCTTGCCTACCCGGCAGAGAGGGTTAGGTGAATGTGAAAGCTTATTCAGGAAGTTTTTATGGGTTAGGACTAGAGGTGGCTTTCTTCATTCCCATCCATGCTTCAGAACTCAGGTACATGGCTATACTTAACTGCAGGAAAGACTGGGAAATGTAGTCTGTGTGTTTGCCTGGTGAGCCTGTCTTTGTTAAACCCAGCTGGTGAATTTCCTTGTACAATACCTGCTCTTTGATTCAGATAATGAGGCATTGAAGGACAGATACATTGTTGTAGGACTTTTTCCTTAGTTCAGCTAAAGACAATGGGATTGAGGGAAGGTGGTCCTGTCACACAGCCATGAAAAATTATGCTCACAGACAATTTGAAAGAGGAGAAAAATGGAATTTATTGGGCAAAAAGGAATAAAAAGGCAAACAGGGACTCTGCCAAGACAGAGCTAGAATCCTGCCAGTACACTTCCTGCCTCAGACTGTAATTCCCAGTTCCACTCAGGAGGAGGAGGGGCCAGGCTCCTCCCTGTTGCCAAAGGCATGAACTTCTATGGCTCCACCCCCTTGGAGTTTTGCCAGGGAGCCCTTCCGACCTGACAGTCTCAATATGGAGTTTCATTTGTGCCTAGTAAATGGCTGTGTCACAGTCCTGGTCATTAGAGTGGGAAATGGTGGGAAATGTCTACATTCTGAATTCCTGACATATCTGATAATTGCTATTACTCTTTTCTCACAGGGAAATAAATGCCAGACTTGATGCTGTATCTGAAGTTCTCCATTCAGAATCTAGCGTGTTTGGTCAGATAGAAAATCATCTACATAAATTGCCCGACGTAGAGAGAGGACTCTGTAGCATTTATCACAAAAAGGTAAGTGTGATAGAAATCTATTAAAAGCTGACAGTGTTCTTCAGCTTGAGGACACTTCATATTAAAGGAAAACTTCTGAGAGCTCTATTATTACTTTATTTTGTAAAATCTTAAAAACAACATGGGAGAGTAGCTGAATCCTCAGAAATTTTAATAGTACAAATTAGAGTTATTCCAATTTTTCCATTCTAAAAAATAAAGTTTTCTCACATGTATTAACTACAGCAACACAGAGGCTCTTCTGTTATAATACAGGATATTCTCCTGTTTTATCCTGAAAGTACAGACTGTTATCAAAATAGGAAATTTATGTAGAATTGTTATTTTAGAAAAGAAATACCTTATTTCTTTTGATGTTAGAACAACTTATTATTTGACTTAAATTAAGGAAAAATCTGCTGGTATAACCTCTGTTGTGGTAATTAGTATGCAAACAAGCTTGGATATTGAAGGTGAGTATAGCATTATTTTGACTTTTATCACTTAGGCTTTACAGTTTGAGTCATAGCAAAAATGAGTTATTTTCCACTGTTAGGGAAATAATTTAGGTTATCTTCAAAATATGCCTAAAATTAAAAAATATATATTAATGTTTTTAAATGATAAAAATCACTAGAAACTCTTCATGGTGTTTTACTTTTTACAAACATCATTCACATACCTTATACTACTCGTTCCTTGTCAAAACTTTATAACATTGAGAAATTACTATTTTTATTACCTTTTTAGTAATGGGAAATTATATCTAATGCTATATGTGTGTGTGTGTCTGTGTGTATATATATATAATATATATGAAATACATGTAATGTATATGGCCAGGCACGGTGCCTGATGCCTGTAATGCCAGCACTTTTGGAGGCCGAGGCGGGTGGATCATCTGAGGTTAGGAGTTCAAGACCAGCCTGGCCAACATGGTGAAACCCTATCTCTACTAAAAATGCAAAAAATTAGCTGGGTGTGGTGATAGGGAACTGTAATCCCAGCCACTCTGGGGGATGAGGCAGGAGAATCACTTGAACCCAGGAGGCGGAGGTTGCAGTGAGCTGAGATCACGCCATTACACTCCAGCCTGGGTGACAGAGCAAAACTCTGTCTCAAAAAAATATGTATATATTGCCGAGCGCGGTGGCTCACGCCTATAATCCCAGCACTTTGGGAGGCCGAAGCAAGTAGATCACGAGGTCAAGAGATCAAGACCATCCTGGCCAACATGGTGAAACCCCGTCTCTACTAAAAATACAAAAATTAGCTGGGCACGGTGGCGCATGCCTGCAGTCCCAGCTCCTCAGGAGGCTGAGGCAGGAGAATTGCTTGAACCCAAGAGGCGGAGGTTGCAGGAGCCAAGATCGCGTCACTGCACTCCAGCCTGGCGAAAGAGCAAAAAAAAAGAAATGTATATATTGCTGCAACCACTTGAATTACCTTGGCTAATATGATGATGCCGAGAGGCTTAGTAATTTGCTAGTAATAGAATCTGTATATAGACCAAGGATTCTTGACTGTGTTTTCAGTGGCTGTGTCTTTTGGATACTGTCATATTTGATGTAGTTATCTTGACTGGCGTTTTTTTTTCTGGTTGCCACTTTTCAAAGGCAAATTTTATTTTTCCTTCAAATGTAACTCCTTGCCAATTTAATACTTTTACTGTAGAACAGTTTTTATATGTCTAAATTTTATTTTATCTTTTTATTTTATTTTATTGAGATGGAGTTTCACTCTTGTCACCCAAGCTGGATTGCAGTGGAACAGTCTTGGCTCACTGCAGCCTCCACCTCACAGGTTCAAGCGATTCTTCTGTCTCAGCTTCCCAAGTAGCTGGAATTCCAGGCATCTGCGACTACACCTGGCTAGTTTTCATATTTTTAGTAGAGATGGGGTTTCACCATGTTGGCCAGGCTGGTCTTGAGTTCCTGACCTCAGGTGATCCGCCTGCCTTGACTTCCCAAAGTGCTGAGATTACAGGTGTGAGCCACCGCCCTCAGCCTATATGCCTAAATTTTAGTTATGACTGATTTTTCATTAGTGTTTCCAATTTTTTGGCCCCTTCCCCCCCCTACAGAATTTTACTAGCATGATAAGTACTGCTTCTAAGAATACTTGAGGTGCCCAAGAGGACTTATGTAACTGTTTTACATGCTTCAGCTAAATTTGAAAACAATGCACAAGCCAGAATTGGGAATATTCATCCTGGGAAGAAAGATGTATGAGTTGGTTATGGGGTCAAGGGAGCCCATTGCATCATAATTGCGTACACCATGTTGTTTTGCTGGCAATAGCAGAAGCTGTGCTGATAGTCACAAGTTTTAGAGTAGACCTTTTTGAAGTTGCATAGTGGATAACAAACCATTTGTTGTTTTGTATCCTTGGTTTGGAGCCTGAAAAATTGGTGCATATTAACCTTCTTTAAACAACGGATCTCCAGGCACTTTGCCTTAATTGTTTGAAAGGATTCACTAACAGATGTCAGAGATTTTTGTTTTTCTTAAGAGAAAACAGAAGCAAAGCTGAAAACTTTCAATGTCTGCTCAAACGCACTAAGTCAAAGTGTCCATGGCATCAAGATGGCAGCATCAGTCCATGGGGCTATGATGTTTGTATTGCACAGGGTTTGTGTATTTATAAAAGTTTCAAAACTCTACTAAAGTTAGAATCTAATTCATTTAAAAAGTGACCAGTATGCAGTGCAAGAATGACTTATTTTGGAATTTCAAAATTTATTTTACTAAGGGAACTTATGACTCACTTGGAAGCCATTCCTTGTTGCTGTTTTAGTGTTTTGTTTACACAAGAATGTGCCTAAAGAGTAGATTGAAGGGTGAAGAGTAGAAATGATCTGGTAACAAACCAACTTCAGGAAAGCTGAATACTTTAAACCAATGTTGTATAGATAAGTTGGCTGGCTCTACGAATGCATCATCAAACATATGTCTGTCCTTCATCATTAGATTACTCTAAATAAGCTTCTGCTATGTACACCACATAGTGAGTGATGTCCTGGGTACAGATTGTGCCAATTATGTGAAATTCATAAAATGAGAAGGAACACTGGATGTTGTTGGAAGTGGTCAGCATAGGCTGTATGCTTATGTGGAAAGTGTCCTGGAATATGTACCAATAGGTGTTGCATGGTAATAATGATAGAAGATCTCAAGTGAGCTGATTCTGACATAAACATTTCTTCTTTTTTTTTTGAGACAGGATCTTACTGTGTTGCCCAGGCTGGAGCACAGTGGTGTGACCACGGCCCACTGCAGCTTCAGCCTCCAGTCTCCTGTGTAGCTGGGACAACAGGCACGTGCCACCATGCTCAGCTAGTTTTTTATTATTATTGTTATTATTATTATTATTTTTTTTTTTTTTGTAGAGATAAGGCCTGACCATGTTTTCCTGGCTTTCTCCAACTTCTGTGCTCAAGAGATCCTCCCGCCTTGGCCTCCCAGTGTGCTGGGATTACAGGCGTGAGCCACCATACCTAGCCTAAAATAAACATTTCTTTTGATGGCAAAACATCAGATTCAAATCTTGTAAATAGTGCTAGTCACAGAAAGTAACTTTGCTCAAGAACCATTTTGTAAGAAAGTGTTAAGTAACTGCCAAGGTTGGTGAATACATTTGAAGGATAATTGCACTTAGCAAATGTTGAGGAGAGTGTTTTCAGAATTGTCTCAGTGAGAATCACTTTTAGCCAGGCAGGAATAAGCCCAAAGACGCATTTTCAGTGTGGCACTTAGACTGGGTTCCTTCCCATCCTGTGTCCTATAAGGCCTTGTCTCCACACTTGTGAGTGTGCTCAAGCTCTCTCCCAGTGAGACAGCTGCTGCCAGAAGAAGGGCTGAACTCCTGAAGAGTGACTCCAGGAGCAGCCATTTACCCGTCCTCAGCTTTCTTACAGCTTCTGAGTTCTTTTGCTTAAGAAACTTGAGAACAAGCCAAAACCCAACGGCATGTTACATCCAGACCTGTTTCACATGCAAGGATACACAAAGGCTCAAAACAAAGGGATGGAGAAAGATTTACCAACCAAATGGAGAGCAAAAATAAATAAATAAATAAATAAATAAAAAGCAGGAGTTGCAATTCTCGATTCAGATAAAATAGATTTTAAAGCAACAAAGATATAGTGGTAAAAGGATCAATGCAACAACAAGAGCTAACGATCCTAACACCCAGATACATAGAGACTTAGACTAAATGAGACAGAAAATTAATAAGGATATCAAGGATTCGAACTTAGATCCGGAACAAATAAACTTAATAAATATTTATAGAGCTCTCCACTTCAAATACACAAAATACACATTCTTGTCAATACCACATCACACCTACTCATAAGTTTAAATGAAACATTGATTGGCCATTATTAATACCCATTTTTTTTTTCAGAATAAAGCAATATTTCCATTCACTCTCCCTCTTTCTCTTCCTCTTTCTTCTTCTCCTTTACTCATTATTATTATTTTTTTCTTCTTTCCTTCTCTCAACAAAAAGAAATCAACTTGTAAACCTCTAGATCCAGGTCGGCAATGTCTCTCTCATTGCTTGATTTCCTTCCTGCCCCTCCCTTCCCTCCCTCCCTCTCTCCCCCCTTCCTCCCTTCCTTCCTTCATCCCTTCCTTCCTTCCTCCCTGCCTTCCTCCTACCCTCCCTTCCTGCCTTCCTCCCTTCCTCCCCCCCCAAAAAAAAAGAAAGAAACTTGAGAACAACTTACTACCTCCAGCTTTCAATGTGATTGTAAAGCACTACTGGTTTTCACCCTGCTTCTGTTGCT
>CAUYOR010031381.1:0-22732 GCA_963573925.1 Callimico goeldii
AGGTCAAGGGTACAATGAGCCAGGATCCTGCCACTGTACTCTAGCCTGGGTGACAGAGTGAAACCCCTTGTCTCAAAAAAAAAAAAAAAAAAAAGAAAGAACAAAAAAAAATCCGATAGATACAGAGAAAATATGAGGAAACAGGTTTCCTGATTCCTAGTAATATACTTGCATTGCTACACCATGATGCATCCTATCACCATTCATCCATCATACTTCCATCATCTATCTATCCATTCATTCATCCATCTCTACATCTATTCATCTATCTATGCATCCATCCATCCATCCATCCATCTATCCATCTACCCACCAATTCATCCATCCATCCATCCATCCATCCATCCATCAATCCATCCATCCAACAAATAATTTGTTAAGCACATACTATGTGCCAAGCATTGGTTTAGGGACTGCATGTGGCAGTGAACAAAGCAGTTACAGCCCTTTCTCTCTCAGCATAGTGAGGAAGATAGACTTAAGACTCTGTGTGTGTGTGTGTGTGTGTGTGTGTGTGTGTGTGTGTGTGTTGGTAATAAAGCAGGATGTGGGGGAAGAGGAGAGCTATTTCAGTGACAGTGATCTGGGAAAGCCTCTCTAGGGAGGGAATGTTTGAGCACAGACTTGAAGGAAGCAAGGGAGAGCTGTGTGGAAACCTGGGGAGGAGCACCCAGGCAGAGGAAAGAGCAAGGGCAAAGGTCTTGGGGAGGGGCAGGCGTGGTGTGTTTTGGGAATGGCGGGGAGGCCAGTGTGACTGGAGCAGGGAGACTGGGGAGAGTAGAGAGGGTGGTGGGGAGTCAGATAGGAATCAGGGGACACTGTAAAGTTTGTTTCCAAGGACTGGGGAGCCCTGGGGTGTCTGAGACAGGTTCTCGGGTGTGAGGGCCTGTGGTTCTCAGTGTCAGCCTCACCTTCATCTGTACGTCCAGGGTCTCAGCTGTGGTTGTTGGAGGTGCCACCAGACCGTAGTTGATTCCAGCCACAGCATCTATTTTGGTCATCACTAGAGAGAAAGAAGACGGACCATGAGCTGGCTCCCATAGTAGCATCCCTGGAACCTGAAATGCAGGATCAGAATCCCCTAAAATTGGATCAAGAACTGCAGTGCAAGTTCCATTCCCACCTCCTCTAGGGAGCCTCTTCAAAGGAGCTCGCCTTAAGGGAAAATGAACGCACACCCCGCATTCACAGACACCCCCGTGCTCTCTTCTTCCAGCATCCCTGAGATGGGTGGCTAAGACACAGGGTCAAGGGCACGGAGAGACCTAGGCTCGAACCAAACTCTGTATGACCTTGGACAAGTCCTTGCACTTCTCTGAGCCACGTTTTGTCATTTGTAGAACAGAGATAATCCTAGTGACCTCACAGATGCTGGGAGAGTTTTGTGAGAAGGTGAATGCCCAATGCCCTGTACCTGCAGAGGCTCAAAAGCCAGGGAGGATCATTGTTAGGATCATTGATAATATCCCAGGCTGAGTCCTGGCTGGCTCAAGTCCGAAGAGTTTCTCTGTTTCCCAGCAGTAATCAGTGAGAATTAAATAAATATCAGCCCCTCCTTTATCCCTTTTCTTAGCCAGCAGGGAATAAACCACGGCTCAGAAATCCAGGTTGTCCAAGTGAGTGATGAAGCTGGGATTCAGACCAAAATTGTTTTTCTGCCTCATGAGGTCAAACCTCAGGCACTGCAGCTGCATCAAACCTGCCCAGGATGGGCTCCTATTCTGGAGGAAGAAAATGCCTCTTATGGTGGCTCATGCCTGTAATCCCAGCACTTTGGGAGGCCAAGGTGGATGGATTTCCTGAGGTCAGGAGTTTAAGAGCAGCCTGGCCAACATAGTGAAACCCTGTCTCTACTAAAACTACAAAAAATTAGCTGGGTGTGGTGGCGGGCACCTGTAATCCCAGCTACTCGGGAGACTGACGTGGGACAATTGCTTGAAGCCGGAAGTTGTGGTGAGCCAAGATCGTGCCATTGCACTACAGTTTGTGTAACAAGAGTGAAATTTCGTCTAAAAAAAAATGCCTCTTAAATGGGCATATACTATGTGCCAGCCATGGCAGGCTTCACAGTAAGGTGGCCCGAGGGCAGCGGAAAGCCCAGACTCTGGAGTGAAGGAAAGCTTGGCTCCAGATTTGAACTTGCTTCTGCTTCTTGACAGCTCCATAACTCTGGACAAGTCTCACCTACTCTCTGACCTTCAGGTTCCGTGTGTGTGTGTGTGTGTGTGTGTGTGTGTGTGTGTGTGTGTGTGTGTGTTTGAGGCAGAGTCTTGCTCTGTCACCCAGGCTGGAGTGCAGTGGTGCGATCTTGGCTCGCTGCAACCTCTGCCTCCTGGGTTTCAAGCGATTCTCCTGCCTCAGCCTCCCAAGTAGCTGGGATTACAGGCACCTGCATGACACCTGGGTAATTTTGGTGTTTTTAGTAGGGACGGGGTTTTACCATGTTGGCCAAGCTGGTCTTGAACTCCTGACCTCAGGTGTGATCCACCTGCCTCAGCCTCCCAAAGTGCTGGGATTACAGGTGTGAGCCACTGCGCCTGTCTAGGGTCCTCATTTGTATAACGGGGAAATAATGCCTCTCTCAGGTGAATGCTGGGAGGCTGAGGGGACAATTTCCTGAGAGCCTGCTGCAGTTCTTTGCAGCTTACCAAGTACTTGGGGTGAAGATTACTGTCCCCATTTTAAGGACATGGAAACTGAGGTCCAAAGAGAAGTGACCAGTATCAGATCTCAGCCATTCATGTGCTTCTGGCCTCAGAGAGCTGGGGGTATTTGGCTGTTTGGCCCTTGCAGAGCTGAGGGGACGAGGCGGTGTGGGCTGCTTGTCCTCCTCACTTCTGGACCTTGCACGAGGACTTGACCCAAGGCTAGCTGCCACTTGAAAGTAATCTACTACTCTGCTATTTCCACCAGGCCCAGACCTGTCTGGGAAAAACTTGCTGGGCCCATCACATCCACCCTGACCTCCTCGCCCCTCCCCTTTCTGTTCCTTTCTATCCCTGATCCTCGCCCAGCCCTCACCTGGCACAGTCTGGAAATACGGTTGCAGCTTAGAGGATACAGAGCTTGTCACTTCCTGGCAGACCTGGGGAAAACCAAACAAGTAATCAGGAAGGTCTTCCCATAGTGAAAAATGTCCTCTGGCAATAATGGGCCAGATACGCCTTGCTTTCGTTGAATGTTTTCTTGAAAATTATGTAGCCAATCAAATTTCCCTTTTCTTTTTGGCCACTAGGGAGCTCAGAGTTGAACATGCAGCTTAGAACTAATAACTGTATATAATAGAATGCAGTCCTACATATCTGCATTCTATTTCCTGCCCTGCTGTGTGGAGCTTTCCTGAGGGGTGTTTACGTTTTCTATTTTATCAGGTGAGTTTGTTTTATTTTCTTTTTTCTGTTTGATTTTGCTGTCTCGGATCCTTTGTGGAATGAGGTGCCAAGAAACACGAGGTGGTCAATGGTCAGCTTTCCCTTATCTGGGCTTTGGGTGCTGCTTAAGTCTAGGTGGGCACCCTCACATTTGCCATGTATGGCCAGAGAAGCCATCCCCTGCCTGCCTTCGCCACCCACCCCAATTCCCCTGTCCCCTGGCCCATGACTCGCAATGGAACAAACACTAGCCTGAGAAGACCTGTGTTGGGTCACACACTGACTTCGACACTGTTGTTCCATTTATCTAGACCTCTATTTTTTCATCTGTAAAATGGACCATGGCAAATTATATTTTCCATGCCATCTGCTCTTTTGTCATGTGGCCTTGGCACACCCCACCAGGAGATGGAGTCTGTGAACCTGCCACTAGATTCTGGGCTTGGTGACTTGCCCTTAAGCAGCAGAACACAACATGCCTCACCTTTGTGTAGCTTAGAGGTGCGGTCACACGAGGCTGTGCAGAACCCACTCAATGCTGTGAGAAGCCCAGGCGCCACAGAGGGACCACGCTAGTGGTTTGGGTCAATAGTCCCAGCAGAGCTGAGCCTTCGAGTCTCCCTAGCCCAGGCACCAGAGATGGGAGAGAGGCACCCTCCAGGTGATTCTAAACTGGAACCCATGAGTCTTCCTAGATGAGGCCCCAGACCTCATGGAGCAGAGAGCTCAGCCATCTCCGCCATGCCCAGCTGATTTCCTGATGCACAGAATCCATGAACAGTGGTGGTTGCTTTATGATACCAAATTCTGGGTTCCTTGTTTCCAAGCAACAGAGAGCTGGAGTATAGGATTAAAACCATAGCCTTCCCCTGACTATGGGGGAGACTGGCGCTGGGGCTGGTGGTCAAACAAGCTCTTCTCTTTTCTCTCCCAATGTTGCTCTTGAATGATCTTCCCCTCAGTAATTCAGCACAGTCTCTTCAATCCCTGCCTTCTTGACCACTGGGTAGCTCCTGGCATGGTTGCCCATTCTCTTGCAGAAACACTCCAAGGCCTTCTGCTCTCCTATCCCCTACAGGCTATTCCCCGGGCTCTTTTGCAAGCTCTTCCTCCTTCACTGGAGATGTGGGAGCTCCGCCGGGCTTCCTTCCTGGCTCCTTGCTCCTTCCACTTAGACCCTCTTCTTGAACCACTCCAGGCATCCCCCAACCCCTGCAGCAGATGCTCCAGTGCCCACCCACACTCCCTGGACTCAGAAGCGCCAAGAAGTCAAGTCCTTAAGAACAGTCTTCAACGAAAGAAGGGTGGGAGGTGGTAGACAAATCCCCCAGCCTTCCTCCTGCTTCTGGAACAGTTCTGAGGTGTGCTCCCCACCATTCCTTTGAGAATTGCCAGCAGGGCAGAGTCCCAGTTGCCTGTAGCAGCAACCCACTGAGTAAAGCCCCTTCCCTGCCTCCCAACCTCCTCACTGCGCTGCCTGGGAACCTCTCCCAATAAATGACTTGCACCCAAATGCTATATCAGCAGGGTCTTTGGGATCCCAAGCAAAGTCACCTCCACTGCTCCCAGCACGTGGCCAATACTCAGGTCTTACTTTGCAGCCCAGGCTTCTCCTCTGAGCTCCAGCCTGGGGACCCAGCTGCCTGACAAACAACTGTCCCTGGGTGTCCTACTGGTCTCCAAAGCTGGCACATCCCAAACTAAACTCCTCAGGTTCTTACTCCTCCTTAAGGTTGGCTGCACCATCTGCCAGAGTTCACTTCTCTCCTCCCCTTCCCCTCCTTCTACACTGCCAATCAAGTTATTTTTCCTGGGGGATGGGGGGAGGAAAAGGGAAAGAGGGAAAAGGGGAAGATAAAGAAAGAAGGAAGAAAGAAAGGGAGAAAAGGAGAAAGGGATGGAAGGAAGAAAGGAAAGAAAGAACTGAATGGAAGGGCAGGATGCGGTGGCTCATGCCTGTAATCCCAGCACTTTGGGAGGCTGAGGCGGGTGGATCACTTGAGGTCAGGAGTTTAAGACCAGCCTGGCCAACATGGTGAAACCCTGTCTCTACTAAAAATACAAAAATTAGCCAGGTGTCATGGCAGATACCTGTAATTCCAGCTACTTGGGAGTCTGAAGCAGGAGAATCTCTTGAACCTGGGAGGCGGAGGTTGCAGCGAGTTGAGATTGTGCTACTGCATTCCAGACTGGGTGACAGAGTGAGACTCCATCACCAAAAAAAAGAAAGAAAAGAAAGACAGAGAGTGGGAAGAAGGAAAGAAGGGAAGGAAGGAAGGAAGGAAGGAGGGAAGACAGGAGTGGGAAGGAGGGAAGGAGAAAATTTGATTTCCTTGGAGTGTGTTTCTACCATGTAAGGCTCATGAATTCTCAAGAGGACCTCGCCTGGCATTCTCCGAGGAACGCGCACCTCTTCTCCAATGGCTCAGGAACAGAGGGGAGCACATCTGGTAGCTGTGGCCCCGCTGGACTCCCAAGCTGCCCCTCAAGCATTTTCACCAGTGTTGCCCACTCACTGGGGCCAACAGACGTCTCCAGATAGCAGCAAATCCCAACGTGGTGGGAGCCCGGCTCCTCCCTGCTCTTCCCTCCATGCCCACTTTGTACCAATGCAGGCTCTTCCTTCCCTCAGACACCCAACCTACACATTGTATTCCCTGGGGGCAGACTCCTCGACTCATTCCTCACCATTTACAGCCCCTTCTGGCATCATGACATCTCATTCATTCATTCACGCCAGTACTTGCTTCTAAATTGGATCTTATAATTAAGAGTGAGACTTGCCTCTGAGGTAGGGTAGCCTAGATTTGAATCCAAGCACTATTATTTCCTCTTTCTGTATCTCAGTTTATTGTGAGGATAATCATGGAATCTCACAGGAGATTAAATGCGAGAATGTGTGGCTTAAATGCTGGAATCCATGGGAAGAGTTCCTAGCATAGGGTTAGATCACTGTGAGCACTCAGTCCACATGGGCCAACAACACCACTGTCCCCGCCGTCACCATCACCATCATCATCCCACAATCACCATTATCAATCTCACATCACCATCACCACCACCATGATCATCCCCACCACTAACCTTACCATCACCATCGTCATCATCCCCACCATCACCATTGTCATCATCCCCACCACCATCACCATCACCATCATCATCATCCTCACCATCACCATCACCATCATCATCACCATCACCATCATGATCATCACCATCACCATTATCATCCTCACCACCATTAGCAGCAGCAGTGGCATTACTACTTAGCTTGGCTGCTATAGAGGGGCCACTTTTAGGTGGTACTAAGAAATAATAGTTTTAATTGTTCCAAATGTTAAATATATCCCAACACTCCTCTCAGACTGTTGCTTGATTATCCAGACAGCTGAACTGCAGGTGAGCTAGCCGAGGGAGTGAGCACATTCTCTGCATCATCTCATGAATCCTTACAGTGCCTTGGTGAAGGAGGTATTCATGTCCCCATTTTACAGATGGTAAAACTGAGGTTCAAGAAAGTCAAGCAATTTCCTCAAGGTTACACAGTTAGTTAAGCCCTGGAGCCAGGGCTAAACCCTACACCAAGATGCTACCCTGAGACTTTGGCTGGAGATTGTCCTGCCCATTGGAACTGTCCCATCTAATCCCAACCGTGCCACTGGCTCCACTCTCGCCATATGACTCTAAAATCCATTCTATGGTCCACTGTGTTATGCATTTTGACAAACACGAGTTGATTTTTTGCTTTTTAAACTTTTGACACAGTGTCTTCAGATAGATCATCTCACTTGATTGATAACCCCCTACCTGTGTTTTCAGTGTCTTTAACAAGGAAACCAATGCCTTCCACTTAGAAGACCATGAGCCCCCTCAGTTGTCTCCTTTCCCCTACTCTTGGCCTCTCCAGTCATTCCCACAGCAGACAGGGAAATTGTTCTAAAGCACAGATCTGATCAGGTCACCCACTTGCTTCAATGGCTCCCATTGCCCTCTGGAGAGAGCCAAAACTCATTGCTTTTTGAGACAGGCTCAGATGATTCTTGAAACGAATAATTTGCTAACGGAAAACCAACCAAATGAATGGCCTCATCCCCTAGCTGAAGTACCCGGGTTGTGGGTTTAGGCTGTGGGCACAGATGGGGGAGTGCCGGCTGACACCTGTCTCTTGTACTAGTTCCAGCCTGAGGGAATGGGTTATGACCAGGGTTTGGCCAAAGCCCAGAATTGCAGCTTCATCAGTGGCATTTGTTCTGGATGGGGAGCACCAAGGAAGGGACTTGGGGTGGGGTGGGGTGGAGGACCGAGCTAGCAGGGCTGCGGGAAGAGAGGAAGTCAGGAAGAGACTGGCATTTTCTCAGCAGGGAGGAAGGTGGGGGAAAAGCAGAGGTGGACCAAGCAGGCATGGGGAACGTTTGCTGGGAGTGTGGGAAATGATCGTCTCGTGGTCTCTTGGTGGACTCTTCAGCAAAACACACACGACTGGCTTTTAGAGCTGGGGTTGTGGTTTCAAAGGGCTCTAAGGACTGCCAAGGGGTCTGGAGTGACAGCAGAGTGTTCGTAGAAGGTGGGGTGTGTGGTTACTGAGGGCCCTTCCCCTCTGATCGCTGATGGGGCTCCGAGCCCCTCCTACCTGGCTGTTCAACTTGTTTTGAAGCGCAGACTCAATTTTTTTGTGGAAGAGTTGGATCAGCCACCTAAAGATGGACAAGTAGGGACATAGATGAGGCTTTCCGGTTGGATTCAGAAGGCTGCCTTATCTCAAAAGCTTTCTTCCCTTCTAGAAATAGAAAGTGGCACCTTCGCCCCGAGCTCTAACTGCACAGACCATCAGACACTTCTCCTCGGTTTACTGACCTGTTTATGGGGTTATTTCCTGAATCCCTGCAAGGCTGAGTCCCTGCCCCCGTCTCATTCCTCACCAGTCCCCTCCCTCGCTGCACACCAGCCATACCGGCCTGCCATGACCTCTGTCCGGTGCGTCCTCCCACCACCGACCCTTTGCACATACTGTTCCCTCTGCTTAAAACAGCCCCATCCCCAACACCTCCCTAACTAACGCCTACATGTCATTCAAATGTCCTTTCATCAAGGAAGAATTGGCCTGCCGCTCGATGGGGTCGGAGCCTTCTGTTCTGCGCGTTCATAGAAGTTTGTACCTCTTTTTCTTAGTTCTCATCTCCTTTTCCTCTAACGCTGTGTGAGCCATTCATGCAATGCTTTGGTTAATGCTTGTCTTCCCCACTGGGCTGAAAACTTTAAGAGAACAGGACTGTGCGGCTGAGTCTGGGTCAAATAGACCTGGACTTGAAAACGCATTAGCTGTAGCAACGCAAGTTGTGATCTGCCTCTTTGTGCTTGGTTTTCTCACCTGAAAATGGGGTAATAATAGACCAACCTCCCGAAGTCATGGTGTGGCTTGAATGAGATAATGAGTGTGCTCAAATCAGTGCGTGGCACGGTCAGCCTCTGACCAATATGAGCTCTTACTAAGTTTTCATTGGTCACTCCTGTTTCCTGGCCGTGTTGCACAAGCCTGGCGCAGAGCTGATTCTCACTAGATACTTGTTGAGTGGATGGATAGATAAATGCCTACAGATTTGTGATGAGGATACGGTTCAGTGCATATGTAAAGTGCTTAATGAGCCTGGGACATAGTAAGTGCTCAGTAAAATCTGCTGAATGAATATGGAATGAACAAATGATGCCTTGAGGAAGAAACAGTGTCTGCTTCCTCTGTGGGCGCCGGGCTCCCATGCCGTGCCCAAGGCCTCCAAGCAAGGCCTGGCATGCAGTGGCACTCCAGATGTGTTTTCGGCATACGGGGATGATTAAGAGAGTTTTTCCCTAGGCCCCTCCTCCCAGCCGCAGCCCCGGGAGTCCGTACCCCACTTTGCTGTTGGAGATGTGCACGTGGACACTGCTGATGTGGCTGCTGCAGCTGGAGCAGGTGACGGTGGGCTTGCCTGACGTCAGGTTACTGCCTAGCTTCAGATCAGCCGAAATGGACATGCCTTCTATACTCAGGTCAAACCCGCCGCTCGTTTTTCTGAAGAAAAACAAAGAGGAACGTGGGACACATCCTTTCTTCCCATTGCCATTCAAACTTTACCCCAGAATGAGAAGGCGTGTTTTGCTACGATCCCCACTCCAGGTGAGGAGGTGGAGTTTAGAGAGAAGAGGCACCTTGTCCAGGGTCACACAGCAGCCCAGTGGGAGAGCCAGGATTCCAACCTGAACTCCGAACTCATGTCTGCCTGGCAGAAACCTGCTCTTAATCATTGCCTCAGCCTCTGCCCTTGCTGTGTGGCTTTGGGCATGTTTCTTACCTCTCTGAGCTTCCATTTCCTCCCTCAAACCCTGGATCAGCAGTTGGACACCAGGGTGTGTGTCTCAGCTTTGCTACTAGAAAGTTGGCTATTTGGGGCTAATGGCTTGCATTAATTAATGCCCCATTAACTCAGTAATGAGGTTAAGAACTCCTCCTTCAGGGGTAAAATGAGTTTTGGATAAGACAGTGGACATTCTGTGATTTTTGTGTGTGATCGATAAGGGAAAAGATAGATGCAAAAGAGCCCAGGGACAGAATTCAGCGATTCTTACGTGGGGAGGAGACACACCCAGCAGTTCTTATGAGGGCGGACAGACTCACGCCCCTTTCATTTGCCAGGGAGGTTTCTCCTCCATTTTCCTGTCTAGATTTCCCAGAAAGGAGACGTTCCTGAAGCGATGGTCAGTCTGAACCACTGTTGCCAGTGGGTAGCGTAGCAGTGGGGAGAGCCCAGGATTTGGATTCGGAGTTGTCGTTTGGATTATTTGCCCCCATTTTTCACCCTTCCCTTCATCTGCACACCTGCCATTGCCTATCATGGCAGGGTTCGGGGGGTGGTGCCTTTGCTTGCTCTTCACTTTGGGCTTGGCCACGTGAAATGATTTGGCCAGTGGTATAAAGTTCCGAGCCTGGGCCTTAAGAGGACCTGTGTGTTCCTGCTTTCCCTTTTTGCACCTCTACTATCAAAAAGAATATGCTCTGCATAACCCACTGGTCCGAGGAGGAGGAGGAGACACAGGTGGAGGCAAGCCTCCTCTGCTTAGCCCAACCCAGCTCAGTTGAGCCCCAGCCGACAGTATCTGATTGTTGTTTCAAGCCACAGAGGTTGGGATGGTTTGTTACACGGCAATGGCTAACTGATGAACAGAATAAACTAAAGGTTTCACTTAGCTTTCCACCCTAAGCCACATGCACCAACTCAGCCTTGCCACTGTGAGATGTGGTTACATGCTCAGCTATTAACCAAGGGTTATGTTGAATCTTCTCATGTGAAGAATTTCCTGAGGAATGCTGTGGTGACAGGTGGTGATGGGCAAGCAAAAGTTGGGCATTCCAGAGACCCTGACTCTCTAATCCCGTCCAAATATCACCAAGAGTGTACCCAACAAACCGCAAGCACAGGAACGCACAAGAAACTTTTGCGCGCCTTCCACTTCCCACTGATCTTGATATTGGCGTTGCTGATGGAGAATTTAAGGCCCACGTCGGGCACCATTCTTATCTGGGAACTGGGAAGCTGGAATTCACGGATGTCCATGCTGCAAAGGAGAAATGTGAATTTCATATAATTTCATACAATCCTAGGCGCCCACATGAGGACTTGGTTAATGACTCATGCAGACTCATCTCCCACCACCCAGTCCTTCGCCCCATCCATTCCAGGAGAAGCCCAAAGCTGAGACAGCAGCCTTGGCAAATATGTAGGCCACTGGAGTGGCTTAGGTTTCGAAGTCAGAAAAAACCTGCATTTAAATCCTGCTCTTTGAGATACTATTGGGTTAACTGGGCATATCATTTAATTACCCCGAGCCTCAGTTTCCTCATCTGTAAAATGGGCACAATGATCTCTATCTTGCAGGGTGTGTGACACTCATTGAAGATAAAATGGAGGCCCTTTATCTGGAAGCTCTGTACAGGAGAGCTCTGCATACTCTGTCTTGTTTTATTCCTGCAGCCCCAGAGCCTTCAGATATACACAGTGGGTGTTCAAAATACCTGGAAATGAATGGGTGTATAAAACTCTGTAGAGGACTTTTATGGGTTTTCTGCCCAGCACACAGCCCCCTTCTTGTGATAACAGAACTGCTAGATTACTTAGGGGGAACCCCTCCCCACATCTGTTTCATGCCACTCCAAAGAAAGTTGACCTCACGTCCATCTTTAGCAGGTGAAGGTTGTGACTTAGACTGGGCCAAGTACTGTATTTCATTCTCTGGCCACAGTGATTGGCATTTTACTATGTTGCCCAGCTGGGTTCGAACTCCTGGGCTCAGGGCTGTGTACGTAACCTAAGGTGGGTCAGTCAGAGTGAGTCTTAGGGCCTTTGAATTGCAAGGAGATCTAGAGAGATTTGCTGGTGGCCGTCTTGCCTCTAGAGGGGACACTCTGCCTGCAAATTAGGCCTTTCTAAGGAAGTGATGCTGAGAGGTGGCAAGAGAGAAATGGGGCCCAGTGACATGTGAGCCTGTCTCAAGCTGAACCTGAAGCCACACTCTTCCAGGGACTTTCCGGCCACATGAGCCAATACAGTCTGCCTTAAGCCATTTTGGATAAGATTTTCTGTCCTTGAAACCTTGCAAATTCTAATTGATATGTGGCAGAGAGTTTTGGGGTTTGTGACACGTTTCCTAGGAGTCACGTTTCTGTGGCTTCCTCCAGGCTCAGCGTGGAGGTTGCCTCCCTTTGGGATGATGTAGACACATGCTTTGGGGTATGAAAGTCTGTGAGTTGAGGAGTCTGTGGCTCTGCGTTCTAGCTCTTGGTGGCCCCAGAACACAAGTCCTGCACATCGAGGACTGAGCTCTGACAGGCCTCACCTGTAGAAGCTATAATGCCCTTTCCCAAGATGCTTGATCTTAAAGCTTCCTGAGTAGTCAGGAATCTTGATCCTCTCCAGCTCCTTCTGCAGCGCGGCCGTCCCCTGCTGGGTGGCTAAAGGGAGAAGGCAGGGGTGACAGTCAGAGGCACAGCTGGAGCAGGGGACAGAGGGGCGGGACAGGCTCTGGACCCTAGGCCCCCGTTCACAGCATGGAGAGTGGCACTGGAAGGGTCAAAAACAGGGATCAATTAAGGTTTCCTAGAAAAGGCCAGATAGTAAACTGACCCTTTACGGGAAACCATACTGCCTCTGTCACAAATACTCAGCTTCGCCATTACTATACAAAACAGCCATAGACAATATCATGTGCCTGCATTCCAATAACACTTTGTTTGTTGGCATTGAAATGTGAATTTCATATCATTTTCACAAGTTGTGAGATAGTATTTCTTTCGTTGTTGTTTTGAGAGAGGGTCTCTCTGTGTCGCCCAGGCTGGAGTACAGAGGCGTGATCACAGCTTACTGCAGCCTCGATCCGCTGGGGTCAGGTGATTCACTCACCTCAGCCTCCCTAGCAGCTGGGATCACAGGTGTTTGCCACCACACTAGGCTAATTTTTTTTTTTTGGAGACGGAGTTTTGCTCTTGTTACCCAGGATGGAGTGCAATGGCGCGATCTCGGCTCACCACAACCTCCGCCTCCTGGGTTCAGGCAATTCTCCTGCCTCATCTTCCTGAGTAGCTGGGATCACAGGCATGCACCACCATGCCCAGCTAATTTTTTGTATTTTTAATAGAGACGGGGTTTCACCATGTTGACCGGATGGTCTCGATCTCTTGACCTCATGATCCACCCGCCTAGGCTAATTTTTTAAAAAAGGTTTTGCAGAGAGCTGGAGTTTCACTATGTTGCCCAGCTGCTTTCGAACTCCCGGGCTCAAGTGATCCTCTCACCTCAGCCTCCCAAAGTGCTGGAGTTACACACTTGAGCCACCACGCCTGGCCCTTTTGATTTTTTCCCATTATTTAAAGATATTAAAAACATTCTTTACAGCTCAATCAAGACAGTTGCAGGTGGGCAAAAAAAAAAAAAAATGCTTGGTTCATAGGGCATACAAAAACTGAGGGCTGTAGTTTGCTGACCCTGGTCTAAGATATCACCCCTGAAACACCCAGTTATGCACCCTACTAGTGTTTGTCGGATCCTTAATTGTTATTTGCTCTGTGCTACACCTCCACAGATCCCCCACCTCTCTGGGTTTGGGACTGTCTCCCCAGGGCCTTTGCACATGCTATTCCTGCTCTCTAGGAAGCCCTTCCCTCCCATCTTCACCTGGTCAGCTTCTAGTCAGCTCATTCATCACTTCCTCTGGGAACCCTCCCTGGCTCAGCAGATCAGAGCAACATCCTGTGTTATTCTCATGATGCTGTAGACTGCTTCTCCAGAGTCCCTGTTACCATTTGTAATTATGCATTTATTCACTTGACTCTGACTACTGTCTCTCCCCTACTACATGTAAGCCCTCTGAGGTCAGCGGCGATCTGTTTTCTTTACTAATGTGTCCCTTACATTACCATTGTGCTGACACTTCCAAGGCATTTAAGATTTGTTTGATGAGGCTGGGCGTGGTGGCTCATGCCTGTAATCCCAGCACTTTGGAAGACCAAGGTTGGTGGGTCACTTTAGGTCAAGAGTTCCAGACCAGCCTGGCCAGCATGGTGAAAACCTGTCTCTACTAAAAATACAAAAAATTAGCTGGATATAATGGTGCAGGCCTATAATCCTGCATATGGAAGGCCAAGGAGGGTGGATCACTTTAGGTCAAGAGTTCAAGACCAGCCTGGCCAACATGGTGAAATCCCGTCTCTACTAAAAATACAAAAAATTAGCTGGGCGTGATGGTGCGTGCCTGTAATACCAGCTACTCGGGAGGCTGAGGCAGGAGAATTGCTTGAACCCTGGAGGCGGAGGTTGCAGTGAGCTGAGATGGTACCACTGCACTCCAGTGTGGGCGACAGAGTGAGACTGTCTCAAAACAAAACCAAAAAAGATTAGATGAATAAATAATGCCCCGATGGCAGGATTCTACCACCAGTTATGATGTGGCTAATAGCATCAAAGAACCATCTAAAAGGCAGACACATTAACTGAAAAGGAGGAAGTACTAAGATGAGGAAGCCCAGATGCTGTGTTTCCTCAGGGCCAGTTAGGAAAGAATAATACCAATGAAATGAATCGAGCTTTACTCTGTGCCAAGCACTGTTCCAGGCTCTGCCCGTGTATGAACTTGTACTATCCGAGGAAGTAGCTCTTGTCACTACCCCCGTTTCACAGGTAAGGAAGCTGAGGCGACTTGCTAGGGGCCACACAGCTGACAAGGGGCAGAATTTGAACCCAGGCCTTGGTCCCAGAGCCCATGCCCTAGAGAAGGCTTTCTAGGGGTTCAAAAGTAAATGACATGCAACTGGTCACCATGTGAGGGAGAGGAAAATGTGAGGTGGTCAGGATCTGTAAGTTGACAGGGGCCAGGCCTTGAAGGCTCTCAAATGCCATGCCAAAGGATCAGGATAGTTTCTGAAGGCAGCAGGGAGCCACAGATAGTGTGAGCAAGGGGAGGACATGAACAGATTTGCTGCATTTCAGAAAACTCACTCTGATTGTCACATGTGGCCTGGGTAGAAGGGGAAACTGAGGCTGCTATGACGGGGCATGAAGATCTCTGAACTTAAAGACCCTGAATGAGCCTCTGCTCCTAGAAAGCCTCAGGACCATACTCCTTCTTCCTAGCTCTTCTGTCTTCTGTGGTCTTCTGCCTGCCCCCCTAGGGTTCAGAGCTGAACTGCCTGGGGTGGGGTGGGAATTCAAGGATGGGATACCAGGTCCTCCTGAGTCCTGTCTGTTTCCCACCGGCTGGTGAGGCTCTGCCTTCCCCTTGGTCTGATTCCTCTGGGGCTGGGCATCCCCCACTGCTCTGTAGGTCATCTCTCTGCCACCGGGAGGCAGCATTGAGCAACCCCACGCTGGGGCATCAGGAAGACCAGAGCTCAAATCCAGGCTGCCCACTTCTGGCTTGTAAATGTGGATAGCAGCAGTTTGTCTTACACAAAGCCGAAGTGAGGGCAAATGAGATTGTGTGTGTAAGTTCCTAGCTCAGTGCTTGGCGCAGGTTAGAGGTCAGCCAGGGTGTTTCATGCCTTTCTCTCCTCTGCCGGGGACTGGGTGAGTGATCTGGGAAGGGACCCTCTTTGTGTCACCCAGCAGAGCACTGTGCACAGTATGGCCACCAGCCCCTGAACTGGGGAGAGCACAAGGTTTGGGGGGTGGTCCTCACACACTCTCCCCCGATCCTGCTCAGCCTCCTCAGCTTCGAGAGGCAAACGGTAAGGCTGAGAACTGGCTTTGGAAAGAAGAGAAAGGCTTAGAAGTCCAAGATGGAGGCTGCATAGAGGGAAGGAGGGGACCATGAGGACCCTCAGGGGTCTGAGCACTGGACTTGGAGTCCTCTAGACCAGTGTTCCAATCCCAGCTCTGCCATCCCAGCCCTGCGATCTTAGGCAACTCACTTTGCCTCAGTTTCTTCATATATAAAATGGGGGCAAGGGGAGCTGCCTTGAGGAGCTATGAGCATGTCAGGTCCTGGATCTAAAGGGCTGCACACAGTAGATGCTCAATAAGTGCTCCTCGGGGGTGGAGAGGAGGGAAGGGAGGTATCCAGTTACCGTAGTCCAGGCCCTTCTGGGAGATCCTGACCACGACGCCAGGGTTGATGGCTGCTGCCACGGCTGTGCTCATGACGACCAGCACCCGCAGGGAGGCCCATCTCGGCGCGTTGCAAGGGCCCCTGGCCATGTCCTCCCTTGTCCTCCAGAGCTGCCAAAACCTCAAGGCCTTGGAGCGGAACCAGGGAGCTATAAAGGAGTCGGCTGGGGAAATGCAAGTCAGTAGAATGTGGAAAGGAGGAAGGAACCTGAGGGTGGGAGAGAGGGAGGGTGGCTGTGGTTTCCCATCGTGGTTAGGGCCCCACGGGCAGGGAGCAGTGCAGCCTGGGAGGCTCACATGTGCAGGTGGGCGTGCATGTGTGTGCACAGGCGTGCATGTGTGTATGTGTGCGTGTAGATGGGTTCCCCTCCCTAAGCGCCCCATCACCCACCCTGTGCTCTCACCCAATCCCCCCACCTAAGGGCTCCCTTGAAGCTGGGTGGAACGGACATAAGCATTCATATTTTTCTTTCTACTTTTGATTTTTTGTATTTTTGATAGTAAGAGAAGAGAAACATATAGTACTGCTCCCGCTCTGGACTGGGGTGAAGATAAAATGAGCTTGAAACCACATAAAGCGTTTAGCACAGTTCCCGTGCAAAATAAGATTCGAATGCCAGCTATTAATGTTACCCTGATTCCAAAAGTAATCCACCTTCCTTGGCTAAAATTTGAGAAAGAAACAAGAGAATACAAATTACATGTAATTCCCTCTTCCAGAGATAAGCCGACGCGTATTTTAGAGTATTTCTTTTCTCCCTCTTGTTTTGGTAAGCACGGGTAGAGAGTCCATGTTTGTCTGTTAACAAATAAGGGACACCCGGTCAGTTTTGTAAAGAGGGGGACCATGCAGCGAATGTTCTTCTCCAGCATTAAATATTTCATTGCTTCCCCATCCCACAGTTTTCTTATCTAAGCGTCTGTTTTTGTACATTTCTACTTCTTCCTTTGGCAGATGTACAACCTGAGGCTTCACCAGGGGAAGTGTTCCTCCCACAGTAACTCAGCAAGCTGCTAGCAGAGTGAGGATCAAAACACAGCCCTCCAGATGCATCCCACACCAGCCCGAATCCCTCAGCGCCTTGGGAGTTGGGGGGATGTAGACAATCCCCACCGCCAACCCAGCTTTCCAGACAGGTCCCTGTCTGCTCAGCCCCTGCCCGTCCCTCTGCAGCAGCCTCAGGCCTTGGGTGAGCAGGAACCCCGCAGGGCAGCCTGCCCCATCTCCATGGTGATGAGAGGAGGGGCAGGGCTACAGAGGGGGCAGCCGGCTTCTCTCCTGCTGGGTCCTCATCAGCCCCCTGGCGCCCTGTCTCCCCGACTTTGGATTTTATGAAAGTCTAATGAAGTTGGCTGAGCCCAGAGGACATGAGACCTTCTGAAGTTTTCTTCTTTTTTTTTCTTAAAAGTTTTTTTCTTCCTCTCTTCGTTCACTTCTAAAAGAGTCTCCCCTCCTCCTTTCATAGGCAGCAACTAGAATTCTTCTGGCTTGATTCAGAATGAAAGCAGTGGCCTTGTGTGAAGCATCAACTGTGTGCCAGATGCTACACACGCATCATCTCCAAGCCAAAAAAACGACCCTGAGAGAGGGTTGATTCTTCCCCAGTTTGTTTATGATTACTATAGAGATGGGGGTCTCACTATGTTGTCCAGGCTGGTCTTGAACTCATGGGCTCAAGTGATCCTCCTGCCTCCATCTCCCAAAGTGTTGGGATTACAGGCTGAGCCACACCACGCCTGGCCTCTTCCCCATTTTGGAGAAAAGGAAACTGAGACGCAGCAATCACATCACCAACATGGCCATTCCTCCTTTCATGGAGAAAATACTTTCCCTTACCTGAAGCAGGTGCCAGGAGGATTCATTACTGTAGGCCCTTGCCCCAGCTCTCCCTTTTTCCAAGTGACCTGAGCCCCCAGACTCAGATGTCTGCTTCTGCACCAGGAAGATTGCTCTAAGTAGCAGCCAGAACACGCAGATTGATGACTTGTCAAAAAACTAGATTTTTGAAGGATTCTCTTGTACATTTTGAACACTTCCAGCTCTTAGTTATCGGAAGTTTCTGAGTTCCCCAAGGCCCGGGCAGATGTGGTATTGGTGAGGATGTCAGTTAGGAAAGGAACATTAAGATGAAATCACATGACAAGGGCCTACCTTGCTATAAAATTAGAATTTTTTTTTTTTTTTTTTGAGACAGAAATTTGCCCTTGTTGCCCAGGCTGGAGTGCAATGGCGTGATCTTGGCTCACCACAACCTCTGCCTCCAGGGTTCAAGCAATTCTTCTGCCGCAGCGTCCCAAGTAGCTGGGATTACAGGCATGTGCTACCATGCTCGGCCAGTTTTGTATTTTTAGTAGAGACAGGGTTTCTCCATGTTGGTCAGGCTGGTCTCGAACTCCTGACCTCAGGTGATCCACCTGCCTTGGCCTAGCAAAGTAAAAATAGAATCTTAAAATCAGCTGATGGCCAGGTGTGGTGGCTCATGCCTGTAAACTCCACTTTGGGAGGCCAAGGCAGCTGGATCACTTGAGGTCAGAGTTAGAGACCAGCCAGGCCAATATGGTGAAATCCCTTCTCTCTAAAAATACAAAAATTAGTCAGGTGTGGTAGCTCATGCCTGTAAACTCCACTTTGGGAGGCCAAGGCAGCTGAATCACTTGAGGCCTGAGTTAGAGACCAGCCAGGCCAATATGGTGAAACCCCTTCTCTCTAAAAATACAAAAATTAGTCAGGTGTGGTGGTGGGCACCTGTAATCCCAGCTACTCAGAAGGCCAAGTCATGAGGATCGCTTGAACTGAGGAGGCAGAGGTTGCAGTGAGTTGAGATCGCGCCACTGCACTCCAGGCTGGGTGAGAGAGCAACACCCCGTTCCCCCACTGCCCCCACCCCCCCCCGCAAAAAAAAACCCCAGCTGGCATAGTTCTGAACAAGCAACTCCAATGGCCTGCTGATGTTTCATGCCAGCCAAATCTAGATGAGCCCATCAGTGACTTTCCACAGCTTCCTATGCAGCACTGCTGGTGATCATGGAGCTGCCCCTCCGCTTCAGATCTGACCCTCTATCCTGTATCAGTGACAGTGTCTTCAACCCAAGTATCAGAAACTACTAACTCACATTGCTTCAACGATAAACAAATGTATTATTGCAGAGAGGAAGTCCAGAGGGAGGACAGGTTTGAGCTTCTGATTGATTCAGCAACTGACAGACATCTGCAGGATCATCTCTCTATCTCTGCTCTCCCATCCCCGTGTCTCAGATTTGCCCTCACACTGGCTTCTTTCATAGTTGCAAGGTGGCTGCAGCAGCTCCAGCCATCCCATCTAAACAGATGCTTCCCCAAATATCCTTTCCTCTTCTCCCTCCTCCTGCTTTTTATTTTTTCTTTTTCCTAAAATTATTATAAAATATTTCAAACCTATAGGCGAGAATAGACCACCTAGGTTTATAAAACCTCAACATCACACCGTATTTGCTTCCTAGAGTTCCTTTTAGTTCTAGCAATTTTGATACATGTATAGCTATGTGTAACCAGGACCACAGTCAGGATATAGAAGAATCCTGTCATCCCCCAGAACTCTCTCCTGCTATTTCAATTTGACACAGCTTAAATCATAGGGAAAGTGTATTATTCTCAGTAGAAATTCACAGATGGGGGTGGATCAAGAACTGGTCAGTTCAAGGGCTGGTTCTGTCTATCTGTCTCTTTTCCTGCTCTCTGTCCTTAGGCTGTTGACTTTTTCCAGAAGAAAGTGAATCAGGTTTAGAGCCAGCCAGACCTGGGTTCATCATCCCAGCCATGTTACCCTGCTCTGTGAGCCTGGCCAAGTTCCTTCACCTTTCTGAAATTTGGGTTCCTCATTTAAACATGAAGAAACAGTGCTCATCACAGCGGTTGGGTTGTCCTGAGGGTGAATCGATTTGCACAGAGAAGGTGCTCAGTAAATAATCACAAGTCAACCTTCATCACTAACTGTTGCCCTAGAGCCCCCAGGAAAACACACAGGGGCACCTTGAACTGAGCTCTTGGCCCTCTGGCCTCTGGGTTTGGACTGGATAGGTGAAAACACAGAGGAATCTGTGACTTACCTGGCCTCCGTGAGCCTTCCACTCTGCCAGGGGCTGCCAGGAGAAGCAGCCACGCCTGACCTTCTGAGAGCCCCACAGCGCAGCAAGGCTGTTAAGGGCGTGGTTTGGAACCTGACAACCCTGGGCCCGGATACCAGCTCTGCCATTTCCTCGCTGTGTGAATGTGAGCTTGCTGCTGAACCTTGCTGAACCTTTTCCTCCTCTGTCCCCACACTCCCTCCTGAGGTGCGGGTCCTTCTGGTCTTTCATTAGATCCAGATGCTCGGGTTTAATGTGAAGTCGCCCCCGCTGCCACCTGAGGCCCTGTAAAGCTGTCCCTCCCTGCAGTGCTGATTCTCCAGCCCTTTCCCTCCCTCACCCACCAGGGTCCCCCTTCCTCCGTGTGTCCGGCTTCCAGACTATGCTACCAGTCATTCTTTGATCCTGGGTTGGGGATGCAGGTGAAGGAGGGGCTCATGGTAGATGCTGGACGGGGAAGGGGAGGAGAGGAGCAGGCTCTCCTGGAAATCCGGCCTCAAGGTACAATATGGAAAAGACAATCAGGCCAGCACAGTGGGAACGTGAGATGGGCAGATGGCTTGAGTCCAGGAGTTCGAGACCAGCCTGGGTAACACGTCAAAACCCTGTCTCTACAAAAAATATAAAAACTAGCTGGCATGGTGGCCCACACCTGTAGTCCCAGCTGCTTGGGAGGTTAAGGTGGGAGGATCACCTGAGCCTGGGTGGCGGAGGTTTCAGTGAGCCGTGATCTGTACTCCAGCCTGGGTGAAAGAGTGAGACTCCATCTCAAAAAAAAAAAAAAACAATGAGACACGTTGTACATTTTGTATCATGGCATAATCTCTTGAGAGGTGTCTCTCCTGCTTTGTTATGCTAAGAAGCACTGTCTCCTTCCCAGCTTCACGTCTCATAAAAGGGCCCCTTTGAGTAATCTGGTCAGAAGGATACAAGCCTCCAAGGGGCGCAGGGTGGGGGCTGATCTTCCTCGCTATTATCAATACTAATATTAATTATTATTATCAGCAGTCCCAGAGTGGGACACAACATATACTCAATAGTGAATACATTGAAAGAAGAGTCAGAGCATAGTTCCAGACCATAAGTGCTTGGAGACAAGGACGAGCTCAGTCTGGCCTGGCAAATCCCCCAAGGCTTCCAGGGCGAGGCGTCTGCCTGGGCACCTGTGGGCTGAAGGAAGGAGGATGGCTTCTCAGACGGAAGGCCTGAGCCCTGCGCAGAGGGCAGGGTCTGGGACGAGCTGCAGGCTGAGGGAAAGGAAAACGAGACGAGCGCTCCCCAGGGTTGTGGGTGGTGGGTGCCTCTCTGGCTTCTTTTGCTCAGGAAACTGGAGAGCTTCCCCTGTGACACAATGTTGCCTCATGCAGGCCTGGCCTCCTTCAGCCGGAGGGAGGATCACAGGAGGAAAAGCAATATGGGCAGTTGGCTGTTGCCAAATGTCCAACGGCCTCCGACACTTGGGGCTATTTCCCCTCGGGCACATTAGGAAATACGTGTGTGCCCAGCCAAGCCCCAACAGGCTGAGCCCCGAGAGAACCTGGGCCGGTGGAGAGCTGCTCCAGGTTTGGCTCTGCCGTGTGCTGGGGAGAGCACGAGCTGGGAACATTGGCAGGCTGGGCTTAGAGAGAGGTTAGTGGAGACCAGGGTCTGGGTGGAGCCCTGGTTTTGCCTCTGCTTGGCTGTGTGAAAATGGACCAGTCTTTGCTCCTCTCTCATTCATAAGAACGGCCACTATCTTTGAAGGGCTTAATCCATGTCAGAAACCAAGCCACGCCCTTGGCTGACATTCTCTTTTAATCCTTATCTAACCCTGAAAGTAGGTATCATTGGCTCCATTTCACAGATGAGAAAATTGAGGCTCAGAGAAGTTAGGTAACTTGCCTAAGGCCGCACAAGCAGAAAAGTGGCAAAGGGATGTCGAAGTCTTCAAAATGAGGAGAGCGAGCACCTCCTGTCTCGTTATGTGATGAGGGTAACTGTGGATTGTGGACTCCTGAAGAAGCATGCGGGGTATTTTGTAGGCAATGACAAAAAGTCATTGATCCTTAATGTGATCACATTTGACCCACGGGTTGGTGAGGCCCAGAGAAACACCAAAAATAGGGGCCCATCTTTTCAAGCTTCTGTGCCCTTGGCTGTGCAATTTCTTCTACCTGGAGACTTTCTTTCTACAACTGGAAAACTCCTATATATGCGTCAAGGCCCAGTTCAAATATCACCTCCTACATGGAGCCTTCCAGGTTCTCTGGGCTCCCTTCAGAGTCTGTCTCCATAATTGCTGCCCTGTGTAACTGTCATCCGTTTACTTGCCCATTTCTCCCTCTCTCAGAGGTTGAGCGCACGGGTTCTTAAGCCTGTTTGACCTGGGTTCAGTTCCTGCCTCTGTTGCCTTCAAGCTGCGTGACCTCGGGAAAGTCAGTAACCACTCTGAGACTCTTTCCTTTTCTGTAAAACGGGATAAATGATATCTGCCTTGTGTCGTTAATGTTAGATTAAATGAGCTAATGCATTACAGTCCATACTAGATACTCATTTATGGCAGCCATGTCTATTATAAATTGTGGTTGTTAAGACTCTAAAATTGCTTTCGATTTTTTATTTTGAAATAATACAAAACTTACAGAACAGTTT
>CAUYOR010031382.1:0-23267 GCA_963573925.1 Callimico goeldii
AACGCGATTACGTTTGGGTCAGTCAGTGACTGGTGTTCAGCCGTGTGCTATCCCTATAAAAAACAGATTTTTTTTTTTTTTTTTTTTTTTTTTTTTTTAGTATCACTAGCTGAAGTTCTTTTAAAAGATTTTGAAAACATAATAAAATTTCAGAGAAAAATCATTTGGGGCTGGGTGTGGTAGCTCACGCCTATAATCCCAGCACCCCACTTTGGGAGGCTAAGGCAGGTGGATCACCTGAGGTCAGGAGTTTGAGACCAGCCTGACCAACATGGTGAAACCCTGTCTCTACTAAAAACACACAAATTTAACAGGTGTAGTTGCACATGCCTATAATCCCAGCTACTCCAGAGGCTGAGGTAAGAGAATCACCTGAACCTCCAAGGTGGAGGAAGGTTGCAGGAAGCTGAGATGGCACCATTGCAATCCAGACTGGGCAACAAGAGCAAAACTCTGTCTGAAAAAAAAATTATTTTGTAAAGCATGCTTACCAACAAAGGGAAATTAAATGTAAGATCACATATGCTTTGCAAACAATGGTTACAAGTAATTTAATTTAAAAAATATAAAGACATAAAAAAAGTCAAATCTCACAAGTTTATTTCTTTTCTACAAAATCCTTCACCTGTATGCATTCCTATTATCATAGAAACCCAAAAAACTGCAAAATATGCATTATATACAATTTGTGGTACCTTATCAGTTCAGATAATTAAGATAAGCTCTAACAATTAAGAACAAAAACAAAACGGTCCTCAAATCTAAAAGGTTTTATTGCCTAAAATGTATGCCCTCAAAATGTACAATTATTTGGCAGAGGTTAAAAGGCAGAAGACATCTTAACTATAAAAGTATAGTTGCACCCATGTGGATTTGCAGCTTGCATCAAGGGAAAAAAAAAGTAATAAACTTCTAAAATCAGAAGTTTATGATTGACTTGTATAGCATCTTACCATTTGATATGATTTGGACCTGTGTCCCCACCCTAGGTTGAACTGTAATCCCCAGTGTTGCAGGTGGGGCCTGGTAGAAGGTGACTGGATCATGGCGGTGGGTTTGTGGTTTAGTACCATCCGGTTGATGCTGTTCTCAAGATGGTGAATGAGCTGTCAAGAGATCTGGTTGTTTAAAAGAATGTAGCACCTCCACCCTGCCCCTGCTCCAGCCATGAGAAGTACCAGCTCTGGCTTTACCTTCCATCATGACTATAGTTCCTTGACGCCTCCCCAGAAGCTGACGATACTTGCCATGCTTCCTATACAACCTGTGGGGCCATAAGCCAATTAAACCTCTTTTCTTTATTAATTACCCAGTCTCAGGCATTTCTTTATAGCAGTGTGAATGGTGTATCATTCGAACTAATACACCATTTACCACATATCTTTTTCAGCCTCACAACAGCCACCCTGTGAGGTAGGTAAAAAGGTATTATTATACCCATTCTACAAATGCAAAGGCTTCAAATCAGAAAGATTCCTATTTACAATGTTACATGGTGAGAAAGGGCCACAGTGAGGAATGAAACCCAATTAATGAATTTCAAAATTGTGACTCTTTTCCTGGCATACAAAGCAAAATGACTATAACAAACCTAGGCGAGGAATGTATACACACACACACACACACACACACACCCCTACCTCCCTTTATAGAAATATGTTCCTAACGTGGAACATACTTTCCCTCTACGTGAATTAGAATTACAGAGCTTTGTCATTTGTTAGTTTGGATTAATCGCCGATACTGAAGAATTCCCACTTTGGTTGTTACTCTTCCATTACTTGATAAATACTTAGCATTTTATGAACCAAAATTTAAAATTAACAGGGGCTTCTGTAGTTCTTTTTTGAAAAACAATCTACACGAAATTCTAATGAAGTCTTTCATTTATACACTTTATAAACTTTGAATTTGTATTTTTTTTCTATAACAATGATGATTTCTTCAGTCAAATCTCAATTGATGAAACCAAAGGACTATAACTTAGATGAGAATTCAAAACTGTGGGGAAACTATCATCTTTTTTCAACATGAGTTCTAATATAAAATGTAACGCACGTGTTCTCAATTTTCTCTTGCAATAACGTATCTAAGGGACACAATCCCTTTCGAAGCAATAGTTAATCACCAAAAAGAGTCTGGAGGGGAGAGGAAGAGAATTTAGGGAGGAAGGGTGGGTAAAGCAGCTTACGAAACCCTGACACATCCACCCCACCCCAGTCCCACCATGGCTCTTTTCAAGTGCTGCTCTCCTCTGAGAACCACTGAATTAGAGGTGAGGTTATATAGTCGGCTCTCTGAATCCATGGGACATGCATTCACAGATCAAAAACATTTGGAAAAAAACATTAAAAATAAGAATAGAATAATAAAAAGCAACATAAACTACTCAGGAGGCTAAGGTCGGAGGACTGCTTGAGCCCAGGAGTTTGAGTCCAGCCTGGGCAATATAGTGAGACCCCAACTCTAAAACAGTAATAGCAATAACAACCATTTACACAGCATTTACATTGTGTTAGGTATTATAAGTAATCTAGAGATGATTTAAAGCACACAGGAGGATGCACACAGGTTGCACGTAAATACTACATCATTTTATATAAGGGACTTGAGCATCCAAGGATTTGGGTGTCCACAGGGGTCCTGGAACAAATCCCCCTGGGATAAGATACCTAGAAATGTCAGTATTGCCAGGACTTTTTTCTTCATTCATGTTACCTTCAAAACCAGTGGTCACAATAAAAATTAAACATCAACCCTATCTTGCCAACATATGTCCTTGATGAAATCAAACCACTCCAGCCAATTCATGCCATTCACAAAATTAAAACTGTTCAAAGAAAATGACATTCACACATTCGGGTTTAAGATTTCTAATCAAAATAATATTCAGAGTAAATCTCTAAAAATATAGCCACAAAGCATTGGTTCATGTTGTAAACATCTTCCTGAATTTGTTACTGCTTAACCTCTTCCTCCTAAGGGCTCATAATCTGGCTGTCAGAATAAAAATTAAAATCTTGCAAACTCAAGTTTTCTACAGGTGTTTACCATAGTTTCCAAGTTGTTTATCATTTATGAATGTAAAGCAAGCCAGATTGTGTAAAAAAAATGAAGTTAGAAAAAAATAAGTATATATAGTTGGCTCTCCATATCCATGGACTCCATATTCACAAATTCAACCAACTGCAGATAATAAATATTCGGGAAGAAAAACTACATCTGTACTGAACAAGTTCGCACTTTTTTCTTGTCATTATTCCCTAAGCAAGACAGTATTAACAACCCATTTACATAGCATTTCTATTACATGAGGCATTATACATAATGTAGAGATGATTAAAGCATACAGGAGGTTGTGCACTGGTTATATGCAAATACGGCATCATTTTGTATCAGGGACTTAAGCATTTCTATTACATGAGGCATTATACATAATGTAGAGATGATTAAAGCATACAGGAGGTTGTGCACTGGTTATATGCAAATACGGCATCATTTTGTATCAGGGACTTAAGCATTTAAGGATTCTGGGATCCAGGGAGTCTCAAAACCAAACCTCCTCTGATACAGAGAAGACTGTACATACACATGTACATGGCTACTAAAATTCAGAATCACAGACTTAACATGGGTATAAGGTATTTCAAAGATCTAGGTTTCACTTTTAGCCAGACGAACATGCAAACTCACCAGAAGAGCAAAATCACTTGTATAGTACTACTCTGGACTCTCAAGAACAATATCCCACAATATGGTGACACCCTTAACAATAAGGAATTTATAACATGTAAAGCTATCAAAAGCAAATCTATACTGTTTTCAAGCCACTTCCTCTAGTGGGCACATTCCTCCCACAAAAATCTACACATCTCCAAACACATATTTGACAATAATCAGAACTTCCCTTAAACTTTCATCACCTGCACTAAACAGTAATTTTGCCAGATAGTGTCGGCTTTTCCCCTTTGATCATTCTGACATTTCCACAAATTACATCTCTTTAAAATACAGTGACCAAAACTTTGCATGCTCATCAAAAGAGAGAAAACAACTTCAAAGAATAGAGAAAGACCTATCGCCATGACCTTGGGTGCCCTGTTCATTTAAAAATACGTTAGTGTGGTGTGGGCTATTTCCTGACTCACATGCAGCTTGTGGTCACCCGTGACTGCGGCTTTCTTCCTTCTGTCTTTATTTATACCCAGCCCGTCCTTTGCCATCCTGTATTTACATGGTTGAATTTATTCCTTCCACATACCACCTTGCATTTAATGTATTTTTCAGACATCTATTTCTTATTTATCATAGTACTTTACAGAAATGCTTAAATGTGCAATTTATAACTGCCATTTATGCTAAAAAATATTAGAATATGAAAGTACATGATAATCAACACCGACGTTATAATTTACAATAAATAAATGGAACTAAGGACATCACCATATTTTCCTATGGGAAACCTACCTCCACTGGACGATCGTTCTTTACCAATGCTATACGTGCCCTTTGCAAGGAACCATCCATTAGCTTGTGAAGTCTTAAAATTAACTTTCTTAACCCCATCTGCTTCAGTGCTTTGTCTACAAATGGTCTATAAATAGAAGTCAGACAATGTCTACTAAAGCCAGCTTCTGCGCTGCAGTCTGGTGCTCCCCAGCCAATAGAATCATCCTCAGATTCGAGCCTCTCAAGCTTCTTGGATACGCAGTCCTGCGACTGGATGTCGAAGCTGCTGTCTATGGGCTGCCCGATTTCCAGTACCCTAGGATCAGAGATTTGTTCTTCTTCACTCTCATCCGTACTACTTTCCAACTCCTTTAATTCTCCTTCTGTGTCTTCCCCCTCATACTCTGGCTCATTACCTTTGGATGGTCGAGGGGAAGGGATTTCAAACACTGGCCAGCCAATGTCTGATAAATTCTTGATGCCCAAAACAGTGCCCATAATCCTTAATTTCTGATTTAAGTCTTTTGTGATGTTTAACCACAAACAGAGTGCCTGCACTCTGTCCTGGAAGTCTTTTGCAGCGTATTTTTCATAGTCCTTCTGAAGAGCCTGCAATGATGGATAAAGTGCTTCTATGTACTCTAGCAGCTCCATTATCCGTTTTACCTGCTCAAATGAGACCCTCTGGCGTTGGAGATGCTCATGATGTGTTGAGTAACCCACAATCTTTGCTCCAGAAGTGGTTCTGCACTGCCCTTCTACTGAAGTACCATTAAAACTAGCTCCATCTCTAACAAAGGCTAAGCTCCCATAGTCGACTTTGAAAGTAAGGATTTCATTGATAATATCTGGGATGGCTTGACGGGCTGTATATAAAAACAAGTCCTGGTCATTAATTGTCCGTCCTGCATGCCAGGCCTGTAGCTCTAACCAGATAAGTTCGTTAGATCGGTTAAGCCAGAAACCAGACGTATTTTCTTGTCCTCTTTGCTCCCTGTCCTTCTTCTTTGACACTGAGGTAAGCTTTAGCAAAAGTCGTAATGTTTCAAAAAACTTTAAGCGATCTGCTGGACAGTCAGTCCTAGAAGTCTGGCGTGCAGGTCTGGCTATAGGCATGGGAACAGATACTGGAATCTTAGCATTGCTACAGCCAAGGCTGAGGTAAGGCTTATTGAGATCCACATCTGGAATTGACTTTTTTGGCAAAGATCCACCCACCGAGTCTAACATGAATGAGCACTGTACGTTTTTTTTATGATCACGCTCTGTTGTTCTAAGAGTTGCTCGGATCTTTTTCTCCTGCTTATAGCTGTATTCTTCCACATTCTCCACTGCTTTTCCAGTGTCTTTATGTGGAGGCTGATTTGGTGTATTCATTTTTTCTATTAAAAAAAAAAAATAAACAGAACATTATATAACTCTAAAATATGAAGCTACTCTCAATATTTTAAATAAAACTGAAATTCACATTTCACATGTACTTATATTTTCAGGCTGCTAAAAAGCATACTCTATCCTGAAAATTAAAGGAATCAAAAAACATATATGACATTTTTCTCTATATTTAAAAAAATTTATCCATTTTTCCAATATTTGCTGCGTTCTCTTATATTCACAACTAATCACCTAAAACTTGCTGTTTATTTCTATGCTACAAAGCATAGTTATCAAGTCATTTAACCAAACTTCCATAAGTAATCACCTTCAATTTAAGAAGGAAGAAACAGCATAGGATATCTAACGGAAGCCTGGATGAGAAAACAAATTTAATTCCTGCATTTGTCATTAGCTAAATGTGTAAACTTAAGAGGAAGTCATGTATATTATCTGGATCACTTTTCTCATTGATAAAATTAGGCAGACTGATGCAAGAATCCTTAAGGCAACTTAAGATTATTCTCATAAAAAACTGAAAGACAGTTGACAGACAAAAATGTTGACCTTAGTTGATTCCACTCATTTATTTCTTCTTTGCCACAAACAAGTGGGCAATAACATTTTAAATTTAAAATTAGCAAGACTAAAGACACACAGACTAATTGGGTATAATTTGCTTAGTATGTTATACTGGCACATAAAATCATTTACAATTAATTCGAAGAAAGCAAAAATCACACATTTCTTTCAAACAACTAAAAAAAGTTCTATACTTTGATTCCAAGTTTTAAAATGAACACATATACATCCTCTTTCCTGTGTGGCACTTTTAACACCATTAATTGCTCTATGTTACTGAAATCCTTTCTGGGTTCTTACACTTCCTTAAGTCCCTTCTTTTCAAATATCTTCCTGGAACTTCGCTCACTAAATAAAATGTTAATGTTTCTCAAAGTGCTAATCTTAGATCTCATTCACTTCCACATCATATATTGATAATACCCAAACCTATAATGCCATTCCAATCTATCCTCTACACTCAAGGCATAATTTCATTGAATCTAGGACACACATTTTTTTCATATGTTAACATTTCTGAAATTAGAATGTTATATGTAATCAATGATGATATAAATAAGTTTTAGGAACATATTTGCCAATATATTTCATTTATATTTTTCTTTTTTTTCTGAGACAGGGTGGAGTGCAGCCTCAACTTCCTGGGCTCAAGCATCCTTCTGCCTCAGCCTCCCAAGTAGCTAGAACCACAAGAACGCACCACTACACCCAGCTAATTTCTTTTTTTTTTTTTTTATAGAGACAGGATCCTACTATGTTGCTCAGGCTGGTCTCAAATTCCTGGGCTCAAGCAATCCTCCCACCTCTGTCTCCCAAAGTGCTGAGATTACTGGCATGAGCCATTATGCCTGGCCCATTTTTAAAAACATACATATGTGTATATATATATATGCATACATAAGTAAAATATATTCTATGTATCAAAAAGTATAAAAGATCTCTTCAAATAAATAAAAATTCCAATTATAAGAACATACTTATCAATTGTATTTTTTGCCTTAGTGTAATTTCTTAGTATATGTTTTTATATACTAAGAATTTTATTATCTTAATATAATTAAACTAAGAAATTGTATCATTTTCTTCATATATATCACCTAGTTTTATGTGATTAGTTGTGAATATGAGATTAGTTGTGGATATAATATCTAAAGACATATCAGTATATCTTTAGATTTGATGTAATAGGGTATATTTACATGGGTTCAAACCAATGTACCCCAAACGAATGTAACAATGAAAATTTGCTTAAAACCAATTAACTTCCTAATCAATTAGTTTTAAAATAAGGATTTTTAAACAAATTTCCCTAACAGCACTTATAGCTTGGTTTAACTTATATTAAATTTACCTTATATTAAAATTACTTTATGATCCATCAAAAAATATTTTAAACCAATCTGTCCATAGGGATTTTTGCTGTATTTTAGTATACAAACTAATACTATTATTTTTTAAATTTAAAAATTTTAAGATGGAATTTTTATCTTTAGTACTAAGCTATTTACTTCTAAATGTCTTTAAACTTTTTATATAGTCCATTTAAGAAAATGTCTTCACTTTTATTGTTTCTAGCTATTAATGCTTATCAACTCTTATTTATATAAAAAAATTTCTTAGGCCAACTCCTTAAATATTTTGCTCTGCTGTGTTTACCCCTGTGTTCTTTACACATTTATTAACAGAGCACAGACATACTATTTGGTTAACCAATGGTATTTTGAAAGCAAAAATGACAAGTGTTAACTCCACTGTACTTCATATACACGATATCATTGTGTAGGACTGGAAGTAGAGAAAATGAGTTTAGTTTCTAATACACTGAATGTTATGTGCCTATGGGATATCCATGTGGAAATATCTGTAAGTAGCTAAAAAAAAATACAGATATTGGGCTTAGGAGAGAAATCCAGACAGATGGATTTGGAAATCAGTATGTACAGATATTATTTAATATTATGACAGTAGATAAGAACATCCAAGGAAAGTGTGCAGAAGAAAGGCAATGAGGACCTAGAATAGAATGTGTATTAACTATCACGTACATCCAAATAAATGATTCTGAGTCAAAGAAAACAAAAAATTGTGTAATAAAAACAATCCTGTTGGCTTAGGTTTTCGAATTTTAAAATACTTTATAAAACTAATGTGGTGCATTGTTCATAACGGCCACAGAATATCTGCATACAATTTATAACTGAAAAGTAATAGTTGACAGTGAAAAAGTATTACTTTTCTTATGTAATGTATTCAAGTTCTTCTCATCTATGATCGAAAGGTCCTAAGGGAAAATGAAGGATTAAATGAGAGTGATTACAATGACTTTAGTAACTCCGGAAGACTGGCTATAAGCATTATTCCTAGTCTATGCTACATTTCCCAAAGGGCAAACCATGAAAATAGTGACAGATGAAGCTTCTCATCCTAGATCTTTATTCCAACAATTAAAACAACCTAAGAGAAAAAAAAAGTCACAATCCCATTTTTCTATATAAACATAATCTCATCTTAGCAAGCCTGAAAAACTAACTTTTATAGGTTAAATACAAATCTTGTTAAGTTTACCCCTATGGCATATGAAACAGTATATTAAACAATTTTTTGAAATTTTGTGTTCACAGAAAGCAATGATTTAATATTTGGATCTACATAGTATGTTTAAGGAACAGCAAATTGGGAAAGGAGTAAGATGGGACAGAGAATGTTTTTTTGTTTTTTTTTTTTTTTTTTTTTCCTGAAACAAAACCTAAGTTGGTTTTGGAAAAAAATATATAAAATATAAATTCATACATCTTAATTTAAATAATGATGCAATTCAAACTTAAAATAGACAAACTCCAGTCTAGCTACTGTGCAAAAAGGATATGCCAATTTCTCTACCTCAGCAGTAGCTACATTTTAAAAATAATATACTTGTGACAGAAGGAGAGAGAGGGTGACTTGGTTTGGATATTTGCCCCCTCCAAATCACATATGGAAATGTGACTGCCAATTTTGGAAGTGGGGCTGATGAGAGACGTCTGCATCATGGGGGCAGATCCCTCATGCATAGCCTAGTGCCTCCCCACGGTAACCTGTGAGTTCTCACTCTATTAGTTCATATGAGAGTGTGCTCTTGTTCCTTCTTTCTCCACGTGACACACCTGCTTCCTCTTCACCTTCTGCCATGAATAAAAGCTTCCTGAGGCCTCACCAGAAGCTCAGTAGATATTGTTACTATGCTTGTACAGCATACAGAACCATGAGCCAAATATGCTTCTTTCTTTATACATTACCCATTCTCAGGTATTCCTTTATAGCCAGCGCAAAATGGACTAACACACAGAGTAAACCCAAGAGTGCTTTCTGGCAACTGATGACCGTTAGGCCTCTATAAAATCATGAGGGACTTATCACTTAAGGGAGATCTGAGAACATCAGGGTGTTGGGGGGTGGAGAATCTATAGACTTAGACACTGGTAATTTCTCTGAGCATTTTACATTTTCTCTTTACCCACTCTGACATGACTAAGGAACTTTTTAATAACCAAAAGCCTATTACTAATCAACACGAGTGCTTGTTTGCTCAGTTTTCTATTAATACTGAATTCCCCTGCAATTAAGCAAAAGTCAAATGCAAACAGAGCTTCTGAAAGGGAAAATGAATAAAAAGTACAGGAGTTAGATATATAAAATGTTTTATTTGGCAAGTTCTAATTACCAGGACTATAAAAATAGTTCCTAATAACTTAGGATGAATGAGACACCTGATCTCCCAAGTGTCTATAAATTAAATGGTGTGATTTTTATAGCACAATTAAAGCAAACCTCTAGAGTACTTTTTCCTTTGGCCAATCACCAATAATTCCGGTAAAATGAGAAGAACATAAAAATTTTTTTAAAAGAAAACTTTATAATGAAACTGAAAGGAACCAATGACAAGCAATATGGTTCATCTCACAAACATAAGACAAACAACTGAATTCCCACCAACTCCAACTAAAACTGGCTCTTTAGAATATGGATTAAATGTATTTTTAATCAAACTCTTGCAATTTTTATGTTCTCCCATATACATATTGTCCGAATTTCAGAAACCACCCTTATTTGAGCTCTCAAATGAGAAAGAGTAAACAGATGAATAATCTTTAAGTGAGTCCAACATCTGAGCAATGATGGCCTAGAATACCAAACAAGTCAGCAACCTGAAGGGGCTTAGAGATCATCTAATTCAAGCTTCTCAAATTTCAGTATATATTTAGCATCACTTGCATTCCTGCTAACATGTACATCCCTGGGCCTGCTTCTTCTATCTTTGACATGGCTACAATGGCTCCACATTTTGAGGAATTGCTTTATCCAGCTTCTGTTTTCCAGTAAGGACTTTACAGACATTGTCATAATTTTCTTAACAATGTGATGATGATTATCACAGAACACAGATGGTTAAACAGATGGTTAATGTTAGAACAGGGGTCCTAACCCACGTTGGTGTCACCACACCATCCTTGGACCTGTCAAAGGTTCATGCAAGGCAGTACCATCTGAGCAAAGAAAGGCTAAGACAGTGAGTACCACAAAAGATTACATAGGCTAATTAGTCTGTAAAGGCCTAAAGTAAAAGCAAGTACTTGATTTGGGGTCTTGAAGAATGGAAGCTTAAATAAGGAAAGCAAAGAATGCAAGAGCATATCTGAAGCCAGCAAAGAAGAGCATGAAGAGACACAAAAGCAGCAAAGAAAAGAGTGCAGCTGAACACTGAACCTGTAAGTGGGCAGCCTGGAAGCACAAATCAGAACCTGGACAGTCAGGCTAAGTTTGGACTAAAGAGCTGAAATATAGATTTAAATCCACTCTGGTTGACATAAACATTTCACTAGCTATACAGATTGAATTTGACCTGTAACCATCTTTTACCAGCTCTATTTTATATGAGTATGATGTTCTTTAAAATCAAACATTCTAATTTCACTACTGTTAGCAGATATACACATTTACATACACTACATATAGGCACATCCATGTATGTACAAGCACACACCTTGAGATATTTCCTAATAGGTGTGTGTGTGTGTGTGTACAAATTCTCATATAAATTGCAAAATATTTGCTCTATCTCTGTGCCCCAGCTGTGGCTGATCACCATCCCACTATGCCAGTACTAGAATAGGAATGCAAAATGAAGCTGATAATGATCACCCAGTAGCACCCTGAAAAGGGCTTTGGCTTGAGTGTCTTTTAAATTCCTATTTAACCTACTTAAACTCTGAGATAAACTGAACGTACTTTCTTCTGCTGTATTAGAAAGAAAACAAATATTTGAGAAAAAATGGTTTGACTGTCTTTCTCTTAACCTTAAGAAGAAACAGTTATACTTGACTAAATATGGTCCAAAACTTATCAAAATTTTAATTGCTATGAATTGTTAATGATTTACCATTATCCGAAAGTATAATCTCAGATAACAGCACAACTAACTCCTGTGGTGTTAAATACTCATCACAGTATGAAATCAAGTCTGTTCATAAGCTAATTCAAGTTTACCTGGTAGGTTACATCAATTGGGACTGTCAGATAGCAGACTTCCAGGTAATGCAGAGCTAACCATCCTTACCCAGATATCATAAAATTGTTGTATTTTTAACAGTTTTTAAAAACAGAAGTTAATACTTTGAAAACAAAACGTCTTAAACATTTCCAGACAAAGTCAGGAAAATACAAAATATTATAAAATACAGTTTTGCACACATCTAACTGGCAACTATTTTAAGTTCACCAATACAAAGAAAATACTGCAGGCAATATTGATCTCACCTCTAACCTATTTCCCCAGTCCCTCCCTCATCTCAAGGACAACCACTATGAGAGATTTTGTTTTGAACCTTCTTATCTGAAGTTCAAATACTGGCATATTATCCAGATGCTTTTCCACATATGATGGGGGTATGCCCTGGTAAACCCATGCTTAAGTTTACAATGTCTTAAGTCAAAAATACATTTAATATACCTCATTTAATATACTTCATTAAGTCAAAAAGGCATTTAATATACCTCGCCTACTGAACATCATAGTTTCGCCTAGCCCATCTTAAACATGCTTAGAACACTTAAGTTAGCCTACAGTTGGGTAAACTTATCTAACACAAAGCCTACTTTACAATCAAGTTATTATAAAGAACTTTGAATCAAACTTCAAAATCCAAAGTATGGTTTCCACTGCAGGTGTATTGCCTGCACACTGTCTTAAGTTGGAAAATTATTAAGTCCAACCATCATAAGTTGGGGGACTGTCTAGAAATCACAATGAATGATACAATCAATCTTTTTGTTAAGACTTCTTGTGTCCATTTGTAGGAACTTCTCTGATGTGTATTCCCACAAGTGGATCTGCTGGCTCAAAGACATAAGCATCCTCAATTTGACTCTATTAATGAATTACTTTCCTGGGATTAGCAGAATGTGCACTCCCACGAGCCTTGTATGAAAGCTGCTATCTCTTCATCTTTGCTACTTATCTGATATTGTTCATTACCTCAATTCTGTTAGAAACTGAACTTCAGTGGCTTAAAGACAGAGAAAGGAATTGTTTCTGTTGTTATAAACTTATCAATTAAATGAAATGTAAATTAAGGGTAAAATAAATCAAAATAATTGTAAAATCTACAAATAAGGTATTTGGGCACTGCAATTAGGAAGCTGTAACTATCAGACCCTGCCTCAGAATGAACAAAGGTCAAAGTTCAAAATGATAGGGGGCGGGGAGCACAAAGAAGTCAAGAAACAGTGAACCAGAAGCAAAATTTTGAATAAAATAAGCTACCTAAACAAAAGCTGATCGAGGACTGAAAATCTGATTACACAGACACATTTTACTCATAAATAGTAAAAACCACAGAACAAAGTACCAACACTCAAACACAGTCTTTAGATAAAATGCCTTTTTTTAAACTATCATATAAATTAAGAAAGTTTTCCCAATAAAAGAGTGATTTTCAACTTTTGGTGAAGGCTGGGCCATGAGAGGCAGTGGCTATCCTGAAGTACACAGCACCTTCTCTATACTGTTCAAACATACACTAACATCCTGCGACTAAGAAGGGATCGTGTAGGCATAATTATAGTTCTTAACCAGCTCATTTTTGTTTAATCAAAGGGAGATTTTCTTGAGCAGACCTGACATAAAAGCCCTTTAAAAGAAGGCCTTAAACTTGTGGTGGTGGCACGTACCAGTAGGGCCAGCTACTCTGGAAGCTGAGCCAGGAAGATCACTTGAGTCTAGAAGTTCCACGCCAGTCTGGGCAACACAGCAAGACCCCATCTCCAAACAAACAAACAAACAAACAAAAACAATAAAAGAAGGCCCTGACCCTCCCTGAGAGCATCCACCTGTCCATGGGTGGAGTCTGTCCACCTTCTGTCCATCTGGTATCACAAGTAGTCCACAACACCTGAAGCGGAGATGCCAGAGTTTCTGCTGGTCAACTCTCCATGTAACAGCCACACTGGTCTAAAAGATCCAAGACAAGGCACCAAGTTGAGAGCCCTGAACAGGTTGTAGTGGGAGTGACTGCACAGGGCAGTCCCACTTGAGGCCCAAGTGTACCTGGGGGCCATGCCCCAGAGGCATCAGGAAGATGATTTCCTGTGCTCCTGAAAGTCACCAGATCTCAAGTTGCTACTGCAATGGCCCACAATCCTCTCTGGAGCCTTAGCCCACAACAGGCTCCTAGCCCTGCCCTTCCCCCAATGCCAGCTGAGCTCCAAGAAGCACATCCTCCGTTCAATAGCCCTACAAATGGCCATATCCCAGGGGCTTACTCCCCTCCTCCCTCACAGATGCCTGTGGGCTGAGGGCCCTGGGCCTCAGCAGGGCTAGGGGAGGGACCAGGGATGACTGGCAGCCTGGAGATGCCAGTAGCCTGCACTCCAGCCCCCAGGGGCTCCTGTTAGACATAGCCACCCACAGACAGGTGCTGGGAAGGCATCAGCATGATCAGTATTCATGGACTTGCCATAGGTAGTCAGGTTGGGTCCTAAGAAAGTGAATCCTGGAGCTAGATGCCCTCGAGCAGGCAGGAGCTGGAGGTGGGCCTGGTCCTCCTGCTGTTCCCTGGGCTGAAAGCCACCACATCCTCCTTCCAGTACACCATTTCTAGCTCTGCCCCACCTTGGCCTTCTCCTTACTCACAGCCTTCTCATAATACTCACACTGTGGCCACGGCTGTTTCACCTTCTCCTCCAGGTGGCTCCGAGGCTTCTGAGTAAGTGAGCCCGTGGAGGACAATCTCCCTTTCATTAACTCCCCATCAACAGCTTAGGGAGATTAATTGCACCTGCAGAACCCACTGGCCAGCAGCATGGAGAACAGTGTTTGATCAATGGGGAGAAGGTGTGTGCACCTCACAGAAGTCACTGCCTCCCTTCTATCCCTATCTGCACAAAGGTAATATCCTCTTACTGGACAAAATTGTTGACATTTATGACCTTTAAAAAAGTCATTTTCTGTAAAACCAGCATATGTGCTAGAATTGAGGGAGTATCTCTGTTCTTGGCTAGTGTGGAAAAGACCTTGCAGCTTTTGCACTGATTTCGAATTTGCTATGCATCTGATGGCTTTATCCTCTGAGTGCAATTCATATCAGGATGAGCAGTTTTGTTAAATTCGTGGTAAATATAATCTAAAACAGTGCTTCTTGAACTTTTTTAGGTCACAGACTACATTTGCAAATCTGATGAAAACTATGGACTCCTCACAAAAATGCACACATGCACTTAATAAAATCTAAGTTCAGTTTTAGGGGACCCACAATACTCATGATTGCAATACAAAGTAATAGGGCTTTGACAACTTTAAATTTCTGTGATTCCTCACATTTTGTAAATAGTTGCATTCAATACTGTGATTCAAGTGAGACATTTCTGAAGCTGTATATATCTGTGTGTGTATAGGTTACATGCACACCATAAAAATGTCTATATATATCATACTTATATGTACCTTCATATTTCCAGTAAATTTCATATTGGCTTTGTGCATTCAACCACAATCCCCAACTATACTCTCCTTAGTAAAGATAAATATAAAATGAGAAATAGGCAAACTTAAACAGCTAAACTGGAAGATATTTTAAATATTAATAATACTATATTATTTTCTATTAAAATATTATTAATAGAAAATTTTCTATTAATATAGAAAATATACAAAGAAACAGGTATTCATACATTGTTGGTAGGAGTATCAAAATGAATAGTCCTTTTGCAGAATGACATGCACAATATCTACCAAATTTAAACACACAGACCATTCAATATGCAGTTCCACCACTAGGTATCTCATCTACAAAAATACTCCATATATGAGTAAAGATACATGAGTGAACAAACATGCTCCCCATAACAGCATTGTTTGTTTGAAAATATAGAAACTCGCTATAAGGAACATGGTTACAATTATCAAAACGATACCTTAGTTTAAATGTCCTCACACAGAACAATGACCTCCACCCATCACTAAGTAGAAAAGAGCAGTTATATATGGACATTCTAATCCAACTAACTTGGCAGAATTCATAATGCTGTACTATGATGTGCATCTCTTATCTTTACAAAACTAAGAGCTGATTAATATAAAGGTATTCTTCTTAGTACCGATGTTTTATCTCTAATTTCTCCTGTCTATAATTTACCATTCTAACATGTCATTGATAATGATCTGCAGGAAATCAGCACTATTATAATTCCATCAAATAATTTCAATGAGTCAATTTTCTAATCACACATATGCACCACAATTGGAGCTACCAATTTTCTCAAGATCTGAATTTATAATTATAAAAAATAAACAAGACATTAGTAGCTACTCTGAGTCTATAGCAGTAGTAACATTTCAAGAATTATACTCATCTAATCAGTTCATGCCCATGGCTACCATAGCTAAAAAACCAGTATTACTGGTTAATATTTCTTCCTCTCAATAGCGCCCTCAGTTACCTTTCTGAGTCCTTACATTCCTTCAGAGATGCACTTGGTGATTTTTTTTGCATTTTTGCGGGTTAGGGGCTAGACTAAGCAAAGACAGTATGACTGACCAGATTCTAATTCCCCAAAGCTTTACAGTGAATGCATGTAGGAGTTAATCTCAACTCCTATAACAAAGTAACCAACAAACCCCACCTGGTACCGCTGCCTTGAGCAGTCCCCTCCCACAGTGAATTCTGGCCAGCCTCATACTAAGAGAACACACCAGAAGCGAGGCTGCATGACCGCTCAAGCTAAGCCTAAAGAGCCTTGCAATTTCCACCTTGGTCTCTCAAAACACTTGCTCTGAGGAAAGACAGCTGCCATGTGAGAAGCCCAGTTACCCAGGGACCACCTCAGGCTAGCTATGTGGAAGGTCACATGGAAAGAAAACTGTGCCAGTCAGCCATCAGCTGTTCCTGCCCTCTCAGCCCAAGTGCTAGACATGCATGTGAGTGAAGGAGCCATCGTGGACATTTCAGATCCAGCAGACTCCACATGGACAAAAAGTGAGGGCTCAGACTTAGGGCCGCAGCCAAGCCAGGATGTTTCCAGCCAACTGAGCTGTTCCAGCCAAGGCACCAGACATCCTGGGACAGGGATGACCTGTGCCCTGCCTACACACCTGAACCACAGAATCATGAGCAATAAAATAACTGCTCTTTCATGCCACTAAGTTTCGTGGAGGTTTGTTACACAACAATAATCTGAAAAATGCAAATGTTATTGGTGACTGTCTGTTTAAAAGATGAGTCTAACTCTGACTGCAGTTCTAAAGTTAATAGTATGACTCAGAGAGCCATTGCCTGTTGCAGTGAGAAAGAAATAATGTACCAGTTCACATTTCCTTGGACAGCTTTTAAAATAAATTTGACCAATCTAATTGATTCTAAAAAGCTCCTCAAAATACTGAGGGGGACAATAGATTATTATGAGTCACATGCTAGTTTGAAATACTCGTCTGGTCTTCCTGACTCAGCCTTGAGGTCACAGCACAAATGTCGCTTGTTCCAGAAGTCTTCCCAACCCCAGGTCTTCTCAGTACAGCCTCCTGTGTGCACCCAGAGGAGCCTGTCCTGTCGGTCATTTGTGTACTCCCTACTTGACCTGGGACTAGGTCTTATTCATCTTCCAAAACAGTAGATGCCGACAGAGTCACTCAAATGCTGACTGAATGGAAAGAATGGAGGAGAAAAGGAAAGAACAGAGGGAGGAAAGGAAAAAAGGGATGAGGAGAGAAAGTGAGAAAGGTAGAAGAAAGAAAAGAGAGGAAGATGATGAAAGGAAGAATGGAAGGAAGGAAAGACAGGCAAGAGCAACAATAACAAAAAACTGTACTAGCAGCATATGTAGTGAGATAAAGCAAAGGACTAAGGAGATATACAAGGACATGTGTAGTCCACGCAGGACAGAGCAGGAACAGTAGCTACATGACTTGAGACAACCATTTAATCTAAGACTCAGGGTCCTAAAACTGGGAACACCATTTAATCAGGATATGTAAACAATATAATTATTTAATTTTGCTTTAAGATTTAAGGTAAGAAAAACAGTAGAAGTGTTGGGAAGAAATCCTGAGCTTACAGCCAGGTGCGGAGGCTCACGCCTGCAATCCCAGCACTTTGGGAGGCCAAGGTGAGCAGATCACCTGAGGTCAGGAGTTCGAGACCAGCCTGACCAACATGGCAAAACCCCATCTCTAAACATACAAAATGAGCCGGGCATGGTGTTGCACGTTTATAATTCCAGATTTTTAGGAGGCTGAGGCAGGAGAATCACTTGAACCCGGGAGGCAGAAGTTGCAGTGAGCCAAGATCGCGCCATGGCACTCCAGCCTGGGAAAAAAGAGCGAAACTCCATCTCCGAAAAAAAAAAAAAAAAAAAGAAATCTTGAGTATACATAATACTGAATACATAATCCTCATGACACTATAAGGCAGGTGATTTTACAGCTAAAGAAAATGAGATATGGAGGCTGAATATGCAGAAGGTGGTGGAACCAGGACTGGAGTCCAGGTGATCCAGCAACCACATTTCTGCTTTTGTCCACCACGCTGTGTTGTAACAGTCTGAGAACAAATAAATTCTCAAGGACTCTTACACCAGCCACAACACAGCACAACACTAAAACATTAAAATAGCCCACTTGTCTACTTGTCTACCACTGACGTCTCATTTCCACCTTGTCTTGGTATTCATGAACAAGAGTGTTGGCAAGAAATAATTCACCAGTTAGCATACATATGAAGCCACTTTCTGACATACATGTGACTGAGACATTTAAAACTAAAAGTCGTAAAACTTCTCTGAGCCAGTTTCCTCAACTGTAAAGTAAGTGCAGGTTTAAAGTCCTTTATCTGAAATGCCTGGGACCAGAAGGGTTTTGCATTTTGGAACATTTGCATTATACTTTCCGAGTAAGCACCACAAATCCGAAAATCTGAAGTCCAAAATGCTCCAATTAGCATTTCCTTGAAACATCATGTCCGTATTCAAAAGGTCTTGGACTTTGGAGCACTGTGGATTAGAGATACTCAATTTGTATTATATAAGACCTACACCTCACTGGATTATTACAATATTCAGAAGATAATTCTTTTGAGGTGCCAATAAGCACAGTGCTTAACCCATAGTAAACACCCAGTAACTGCTGGTGGTAAATGTGAAGAAGCTGCTACAAATGATATAGCAGCCATTTAATTAAAAGTACAGGTTATTCTATGACATAAAAAGTTCATAAAACATTAAACTTTAAAAGCCACTATAAAATAGTAAAGGTAGTACAACAACATAAACATATATAGCAAAATGCTATAGAGTCTATAGTCAGGCTTTTACAGGTGGAAAAGAAGCTACTTTTGTGTACTGGGTTTAATGAGTGATTTTTATTTTTTTGTGTTTTCTCAATTTCCTACAACAAACACATAATCTTTTGCAGTAAGAAAAAGAATAAGTTATTAAGGATTTTGGTGTCCTGGGTCTGCTAACAGATAAGCTATAAATCCAAGGGTCTGTGAGCATTAGCTTCTTCATCTGAAAAATGGCAGGAACTTGAGCAAATGGTCTCTGAGGCTCCTTCTAGCTCTAAAATTCTATAATTTTATAAAATAATTTTAAAAATTATGGAGGAAAAGGGGCAATCCCTTCCCTTCCCTCTCTCACACAGCCCAGCAGGACAGCAGAACCTCAACAAACATCTAACGACTAGCTGTCTGACTGATCAGTGAAAGACAGTAAAGTCAACTCAAATACTGCCTTCAGATAAGTGACACCCCTGCTGCTTGTACTAGGGAAGTCCAAACTGAGTACCATGAGAACTAGTGGTACAGATAGTCCTGACACTATCTCAAGTCTTCTGAACTTAAAGAGTTGCTTTGAAACCCTGTGCCTCAGTTTCCCAATCTATAAAATGGGGAAACTGGGTTCTCAACTCATGTTCTAAAATAGCACGAACCAACAAGAAAAAGCAGGTGTACTGCTGGCATCTTCTTACTTTAGTACCACAAAGCAAATATTTATTAACTAATATTGATTCAGTAGATGCTACTTCACTGATTCCTACCATAGATAAGAAACGTCTATAGGCATTTGAGAAATTTCTTTCAGGAAATGCACAAGGAATGATTTTCAAGATGACAAACTGCAATGGCAAAGTGTAAGTACAGGCCACAGGTTAAAAAATTATAGCAAATCAAGTTTTATAAGAAGTGTCTTATGTGGAAAAATCATTTGTGGGAAACTCTTTCCTGCTTGGGAACTTCTCCTGGATAAGATCCCACTCAAGCAAATCAACACAATGAAACCCACTTATCTTGCCCTCCTTCTTTCTTGAGGAAGGGCTCTGACAGGGATGCAAAGTAAAGATGCCACTAATAGTCATCAAAGCTCAATATACTGAAGAAATCTACAGAAAGAGGAAGCAGAATAAAGAGAAAGAATGAACACAGACTACAGAAAGGGAGAGGTATTAGTGAGTGTGAGGTCAACAGGAAGAAATTTCTCAAACAAGATGAAGAATAAAATCTGCATCTTGGGCCGTAATAGCTGAATAAATTCCTGCAATATATGGCATCTGTTTTAGGACAAGTGGTTTGCTAAGATTTTCTAAAACCACAAGGTTCCAGGCCATCACGCAGGGCACAAAGAGGCAGGAGAGCAGTATCATTCAATTCACCTACCTCAAAAAAAGAACAGTTATGTCTCATTAAAAGGAGGTTAGGGGAAAAAAGCACAAAACTCTCAGCTTCTAATAGAACAACATGTGGACTTTACAATCCTAAATAAAGAGAAAAGTAGAAAGCAGGTTGTCATGGTTGTTAGGTGTGAGGTACCATCTAGTCACTGTGCTGAGCGTGAAACACAGAGCCCTACATACTAAAGGAAGCACCCTGGGGCACCAGCAGAGAGCAGAGGGAATCCAGGGTAAGACAGTCTGGCTCTGTCTCTCCCCACATCCCCAGTACACTACTTCTGGGCACAGAGAATCTCGAAACTTCAGCCTAGGAGACTAAAAGAACAGAAGGCCATGTATCCCAGGTAACCAGGAGCCATCTTGGATCAGGACACTGAGAAACACCTGCCCTCTTTCACATCTTCAAACGCCTCGCGCTACTGACTTCAGCCATTACTCAGGACAAACTCTGGAAAACCATGTCTCTTTTATTACCACTAATGGTAATAATTAAAAAAAAAAAAACAGAACTTAACAGGGGCATTAAAATCATATTAAAAGTAAAAGAAAATGCTATTATCTTATTGGAGAAATAATCAATCAAGTGCCACACCCCTCATGTACACTTTTTTTAAAGTATAAGACTCACCTTTCAAATTAGACCGACTAGCTGGCCTCCCCACATTATTCCTCTGGTGTTTGGTTGACATGCGTTTCATCTGTCGAGGCGTGCTGGGGGGAGAAGTGCCATAAAGATTCTCTGTATTTGTTTCATCAGAGAAGTCCTCTGGATCAGACTCAGGACTCTTGCAAGCTGAATCTCCCAATGCACACTCTTGCCTATGAAAGACAGTACATAGAAAAAATATTGAGTAACACAGTAGGTGAATTCAAATTTATAATTTTAAAAATAATTCTTTGTAAAACTTTTGTATGCAAACAACTCGTCAGCACTGTGCTCCTCCTCTATTTTTACCTGTGAAAACTCAAAAGGAGAAATTTTCTTTCGCTTGAAGAGAGTAATGACTGTCATTGCTGCTGCTCTTCCCATGAACAACAAGGAGCACCACAAGGGTGGGGCAGATATGCTTTCTGTTTCTCTTGTTTATAGAGTTCTTTCTAACACAACGAAATATAAAACTAAAAACTTACGCCTTAAGGAAAAAACAGCAAAGGAGAAGATACAAATCAGACAGAACTAAAATGTACTTACGTGCTAGCTACCGACAGCTTAATTGATGAGCGGGCAAGTTCATTCCTGCTCTGAACTTCAATGCCTCACCTCTTTCTCTCTTTGAAGCACACAGAAAACAGAATGTACAGGAGCACTTTGCTATGATCCACACAGCAAAGCAAGAAGTACTGAGAAAGTAGGCAGGTCCATTTTCTAAGTTCTCTGATAAAAATTACAGCACAGACATTATGTATGTATTTAACACCAATGAACCACACGAAAATGATTAAAACATTAAATTTTATCTTACGTATATTTTAACACAATAAAAAATTGGGAAGAAAGGAAACCACAGTGCAGAGCTCAAGCAAGGAGCAGGGGAGAAGGACGCTGTAAAAGAGGAAAAAGAAAATTGTTTCTTTTAACCTTCAAAATGCAATTTCTCATTAATTTGTTCTCTAAAAACACTGCCTGCCAATTCTCTATCCCTAGCCAACTTCTCAAATAATATCACTATTTTGACAAAGTTCTATTTCTGCCAAACTAACAAAATAAAACTTAATGATACAAATTGAGAGCAAACACAATTTTTAAAACGTGAACCAGAAAGAATCAAGTATGACATTCTTTCCAAATATGTACCATCACAGTCTACCTCATTCTGAACATTTCTAAAATACACTTTCTGGCTGGCTGTGGTGGCTCATGCCTGCAATCCCAGCACTTTGGGAGGGCAAGGTGGGTGGATCACCGGGGGTCAGGAGGTCGAGACCAGCTGGCCAACATGGTGAAAGCCCATCTCTTTTAAAAAAAAAAAAAAAGCTTCTATTTTATAAACAACTCCAAATTATATCCAGTATATAATCCATTTTTTCTTGGCAATTTATATCTTGACATAAAATCAAAGCTATTTCAGAGGAAAATCCAAGATGGCCGTTTAGGAGCAGCTCGGGATTGTAGCTCCCAGTAAAAGCACAGAGGGTGAGTGGACGCTGCATTTCCAGATGGATCTTTATTGCCCACAGACCATGAGATTCCCAGGTGGAGAAGCCTCATGGGTCACCAGCACAGCTGTTTTGGCCGGCGCGGCTGTTTCGGCGGGTGCAGCTGTTTTGGCTGGTGCCGCAGTGCAGCAGCTCTCCATACAAAATACACTGATCTGGTTGCCCTGTGAAACTGCCAATTGGAGATCCAGGAAGGCAGATTACCCATTCATCTGATAAAACAGTACTGAAACATAAAGCCAGGCCAGGACATTCCCAGGCAGCGACATTGTTTCAGCTGGCGCAGTGGGTCACCACACCGGAAATCACACAGATCCTGGCACCCTTTCAGCAGGTGACTGGAACACCTGGGAGAGAGTCAACCATTCAACTTAAAAAGAAAAGGGCTCTGAGGCAGGGAGCCAGGTGATCAGGCTTGGTGGGTCCCACACCCACAAAAACAAACAAACAAAAAAAAAACCCAGCAATTGGAAACGCTCAGGGTTGAGAGTTTCAAGGCAAGCACAGCTAAACC
>CAUYOR010031383.1:0-12063 GCA_963573925.1 Callimico goeldii
CAGCTAATTTTTTGTATTTTTAGTAGAGACGGGGTTTCACCATGGTGACCAGGATGGTCCCGATCTCTTGACCTCGTGATCCACCCGCCTCGACCTCCCAAAGTGCTGGGATTACAGGCTTGAGCCACCGCGCCCGGCCGGTAAATATAGTTTTTAAAAGGCATCAGAGGAGCTATAAATGCAAACTGGATGTCAACACCCATTTTGAGGGGGTTAATTTTTCTTCCAGGAAGTTTCTAAATGGCAGGTCCTGGAAATCCTAAAATCCCTAGATTGACTTTCCCTTGCACATACTTGATATTCAATAAAAATTCTGTGAATGTCTAAACAACATCACCACACGTGTTGTGTTAATACAGTACAGTGACATTGTTTGGGCTGAGTTGTGCTGAAAAAGTGGATCTCTTCCAAGACTTAAGGAATAGTGTCTGAAATTTAGCAACAGGAAATCTGGGCAGATGTGTAATGAAAGTGCTCTGAAATGATTAGAATATCTAAAACAGAGAATAAAAATACCATGGATTTGCTAATTTTACTTACACAAATATGGAATATATCAAATATACCTGCAGTTCTATCTGTAAGATGTGATTTAAAAAATTAGCTTTAAGCTACTTTTAAAGATTTTCAACATGAAAGTTGAAACTACTCAACTTTCAATGAACAAGTCTTAGCACCAAGCATTTGCAATATTTAGCTCCTCCCCCTTTTTCCAAATCTCTTAGATTTAAGCTTTTATGACACATTTCTAAGGTATTTATTCAGACCCTTACAGGCTCTTGAAAAGACTTTTTTCTCTTTAATATGAGATGTATTGTGTACTTATTACACTGAATGACACTATGGAAAAGCATGGATAAATCTATATTTCTGTACAATTTGTGAATAAGCTAAATGTAATGTTTACTACCACAAATTTGGTACAACCTACATGAAATAAGACCTCAGTTTTAAATATAATACTGTTCCACATAGTATGACAAATATATACTTGGTATATGAACCATTTGGTATGCTACAATAAGACCTACCACAAATTTAGGCAAAATTAGGCTTATCTGAAATTTACAGAAATTTAATATAGTTAATTGGATGCTTAAATACATATATGTATGGGTATGCATGTGTGTGTGCGTGTGCACATATTTTACTGAGTGGTTAATACAAAAGCTATGACAGGATGTGAGGATAAACATGTGTTAGCTATGTACTATAGAGAATAAAGATTGTGAGGACCTGGACTAGGATAAAGAGCACAGGAAAAGAAGATGAGATTGCCATAAACAAGCTTTGCCAGCTTTTGATCAATTCCTGGCTGGCTGTAGTCTACACTATGTATGAGCAGGTTTGTATTTCACATGCTTCCTAACTTTTCTAATTTGGTAATTTGAAAACATTAGTCGGATTTGGCTGTTCTTAACTGTGTTGATGACAATCCTTGCACTGGTTATTCCTCAAGGCTAATTGAAATTTATTGCATTTATATTAATTTTTCTGACCATCTGTGGCTTCTCAAAAGTAAAATAACTTCAGAAGCTTCATAATTATGGAGAAAATGTCAGGTGAAACTTTGCAGAATAATTTATAATTTATATGAGATTTTTCTTTAGTTTTTGAGAACTATCACTTGTATATGCAATCATCAAACAAGCGGCCTTCAACTGATTTGATATGGTAAAATAAAACTTCTAATATTCTAAGTTCAATATTTTCTTTGAAAATGCACTGCTAATAATATCACTATAAAATTAAGGAGAGTTCTGTTGTAAACATAGTCCTTCTAGTTGAATATAATAGCTAAAGGATAAAATGAGAGTTCCCATTTTAAGAAAGAAGGACTTTTTAGTGTTGCTTTCAGCAAACAACACATCTACGGTGAATATATTTACATGTTACAACTACAGGGAAGTACCCCTAATGAAAATGAGAAGAGAGTGCTCAAACTGGGGTTAGACCATCCCAGTTCTGTCATAGTTTCCATTGTTGAAATAAAACCCCAACTGAAAGATCATAGGTCCTGTTAGTTGGTAGGTAGGTTTCATGGAGTAAACCAAGTTGCTTTCTAGGATTTTGTACAGAAAAATTCTGCAACTCTAAAATTCACATAGCACTTAAAATTGACATCAAGAGTAGTGCCCGAGCACTACGGGAGTACTCAACATCTGTAATGTTTTTGGCTTTAGCCTCTACTGTTATAAAGAATAAAAAGTATTTATGAGACTAGAGAGGCCTAAGGGATTGCATTTTCCACAGTTTATTGGACAACCACAGACTTCTCAGACCCTACTAGCCCAAATGGGACACACAATTTCACCCTCCAACTCACTCCTCTTGATGGACCCCAAACTCAGTGAATGGCCTACTGTTCATCTAGTTGTCACAAGTGTCTTCCTGTTCCTTGCTGTCACACACATGGAATCGCCACTGAATCTATTTCCTAAGTAGATATTTCCTAAATCTCTTTCTCTCCATTTTCCCCTTGCTGCTGGTCCAAGCCATGAGTACTGGTCTGAATTGTTGCAGCAATATCCCAGCTGGTCTCCTTTCCTTTAGCTCTGTCCTTCCCCAATACACTCTCTACAGCGCAGCCAAATACTACAACCTCAAGGCTTCCCCTTTTGTTGGAATGAAGTCCAGAATTCTTAACATGGATAGCAAGACCTGCTATTTCTGTTCCCCTGCTTCATCTCCCATCATTCTCCAGACCATGTGAAACTGTCCTCTCTATCCCTAAGCTCCACCATATGGAGGCATGTTCAGTTACGTGGTGATGTCAAGAACTCTCCACTTCCCAACTCTGCGTATGCTCCTCTCTCTGCCTACCCTGTACATCATTTTGCTAATTTCTATTTAGCTTGTAAGTCTTTAGTGCCTCTTCCATGAACCATTACTGACCTCTACATCACTCAGTCCTAAAATCAAGAATGACTGCTTGCATAGCATCCTATATTCTGCCTCATCCTGAAAGTGATTATATTTCATTGTAATTGAGGTTTACACATCTAGCTTTACTATTGGACATCTGGCTTCCCAAGAATCATCTATGTGAGTGTCTCTCACTGCACAACCCTAGCCCATTATAGTTAGAAGTCCATGGTAGGGGCTCTACAAATATTTGTTAAGTGAATGGAGTTATATACAAAAAACACAGAGTTCAGATTTTTGTCTATGCCCTTAACTAACATGTCAAAGAACTGCAGGGTAGTGCATGGTAACTAGCTGTCAGCTTATTACGATGTACCTCCCTGCAATACAGTTTCACCCACCCTACCCCCCCATAATTCTAATCACTAGACAGATTTAAATCTATTTGACTCTACATCTTTCAGCCTTGGTAAGAACTATAGCAGCTATCATTTAGGAGGAGAATTAAATTACTAATACCTGTCTACCCATTTCTCTGATAAAATGAAATTACTTCTCTACAGAATTAAAACACCATTTCTTTGAACTTGATGAAGAAGCCAATTTGCTTTTGTGTTCCTGCCTCAAAAAAGAACATATGTCTAGACAGAATATTAGGGAAGTTATTCCTACAAAATTAGGGAAGTAGCTGGTTATACTTCTCTGCTTACTTCTTAATTTAAAAAAATAACAAAAGTAGGTAAACGAATGTCTACCCCATATTTCCTAAAACAGAATTCTGCTAACACACACACACACATTGAATTTCTATACCCTTCTTCAAAATTCTAAATATTGTCAAAGTCATATTAAGAGAAACAGAAGTAGTTTAGTTAGTCTACATCTGTCCTGTGGTATTCCTGGCACCAGTGGATCTCAGACGCTAGCATACATCAGAGCCTCCTGGAGGTCTTTGTAAAATGCAGGTTGCTGGACTGCTCTCCCTGACTCCCACTCAGAGTTTCTGATTCATCAGGCCTGAGATGGAACCAGAGAATTTGCATTTCTAGCAAGTTCCTAGGTAATATTGATGCTGCTGACCTGGGGAACACACTTTGAGATGTGACATATACATGTAACCTACAGTAAGGAAGCACATTTAGTTCTGTCCACACAGTTCTATCAGGCATTTTGGCATGTGCTGTCCTCTTGTTCTTTCTTTCATTTTTTGGTACCAGTATCTAACTCAGCATTACTGCCTAAATACATGAAATCTATATTCCATGTTCACACTTAACAGCACAAGGATACATCATTTTTATAAAAAAACACAAAAATCAGAAACAAAAAGAGGTCTATTTCTGCAAGTTAAAAAATCAAATGGAAAAACAACCCAACAATTGCTCTATAAGGGGGTTTTGCCTTCAGTAGCAAACATGTTTTGCCTCAATTGTGATTTCTTTGTTCGGGAGCCAAGGTGGCAATTAAGCTGGCACAAGAAGCAGGAGCCACTTGTTTAATATGATGATAGCGTAGCCCTTTGTAAATCCTGAAACAATGAGGGCCCACAAGTAAGCTCATTCCAAGTTCTAGTTCCTTCTCTTCCCTTGTGGCTCAGTGTGAATTCTCATAGCCACAAAGGAAGGGGAAGATTTTCAATACTGTCACATCCTCCCCCATTTAAACCATTTATAGTCTTAACTTATAAGATATGAGTAAGAAACCTTCTTTAAACATTTTGCAGAGCTGATCATCAAATCTAACAAACTGGTGGTTTTGAAATCTCCTTTGCTCCAAAAGCTTTCCATTAACCTCTATGTCCTCTGTTGTGTCACGGTGCTGAGAAGAGCAAGTTAAAATCCAGTCTTGAGTTGGGTTTGGTCATAGGATTATTTTTATCTTAAAGATTTATTTCAATCTGCTTTTTAGGAAGAAGGAAGACCTTAGGAAGGTCTAATTCTCATCAATTCTGGCATAAGCTGAGTCAAGTAAGGGATCTCAGAGTTTAAAGAAAGTGATGCCCTTCATAATGGCATCTGAAGAAGCAAGTATACCATGCTGTGACGATTACAAGATACTACATCAGTTCCCATCCTCTACTAGGCCTTTTTAGGATGGAGACTCTGTCTGCTTCACTGCTTTACCTCTGGAATTTAGCATAGTACTCAGAAAATAGGAGGCACTCAATATGTAAGAATTACTGCCTGACTGGCTCTTACTGTAAGCATTACAGGAAATGTAGAACCAAAATTTATAAAGTGTAACATGACACCAAAGTTCATAAATTAAATGCCATCAAAACAGATTGTTCTTACAAATGAAGAAAATTAATCAGAAGATTCTTTTTAGAATAAAACCTCCTCTAATAGCCAGTCTACAAACACACCCATCATCAAACTTCCGGCAAATGTTCAAAATAAATAAACATCTATCATGACTTAAATCCTTGGCTTTATACTTTGACAGTGTCCATGTGAGTAAAGCATTTTAACTGAAGTTTGTCTCCCAATATATAACATGGGAAGGAATTCCCCATGGGATACCATCTCCACCCCCTTTATAAAGGGAACACAGATTTGGCTAAATACTTTCTCATAATTGTCAGAAAGGGTGTGCCATCACATAGATTATCAATGGTTTCCTAAAAGCCACCTCTCCATTTTTGCAAGTCTATCCACTTAGAGTTCTTCACCTTCCCTTCAGCTCAGTCTATTCACTTCAGGCTGAGCCTACCTGAGTTCATGAAAGAATTCTGCCAGGACAGGACCCACCATAAGGGCATTAACTGCATCTAGGTCCTGGCACTCAGATCTGGATCTAGGGGTGCCTATTGGCTTCTGCATGATCTACTCTTCCTCTCAGGCTGCCCAATCCCTGAGATCTACCTCATGGACACTAGACCCAGTACCCGATGTTCAAATTAGGATGACCTCATACCACAATATTTTGTGGTCCCTTCTAGCTTTGGAGCTCCTGTAACCCCAAATAGCCTAATCCAAGCCAGGTCCTCTGATGCCCTTTTGATAACTATTTCTCAAATGATTCACAAGACCAGCATCTAAGGTCAAGCTAGTTCTCCCAGGTCTCTTCTAGTATCCTAGTACTATTTTTTTCTCTGCCAAGTTCTGATTTATTTTCCAGTCCCCACTGCTAAAACCCCACTGAATCCTTCATGGCTACCCAAATCCTGGCAAGGTATGATTTTACCATCTTAAGTTCATTTTCAGGGCTTAGTGTCTAATAATGACTAATCACGCAGCACTCCATGATCACACTGTATGGAGAGTACATTGAGGTGGAGGAAGGGCAAAGAGGCCCTCGATACCGAAATATATTTTCAGAGAATAACATAATTGGTGACTTCTCATATCCAGTGAGGATCAAACTGATGTACCATTTTAGCACTCCCACAAGAATTCCTACCTCACATCTGCACAGAATTTCATCTTATGAAAAAGTTCCACAATTTCTAACATACTATAGCATCTCTTCATGCCAAGTAGTTTTGTATTTTAAGAATTACAAAATGCACTCATCAAAAAATGATTTTGGCACATCATATATATTTCTAAATTCCAGAACAAATCTCTCCCTTGAGATTCTTTCTAAAATATAACCTGGGCTTGTACACTGTCAATTATGATAGAAAAACATAATCAACTCATAGAAGACCAATACCTGCCCTACAGGGGCTAGAATTTGACATTTTGTTGCAATTAGTTTGAAAATTAGTTATACGGTATATAGGAACAAAGGCAGGCTACAATATTTCCTTCCAGTGTACATCATTAAAGCCTCAGAAATGAAATGTGCAAAACTCTTCTAGAAATACTAATCAACTGAAACAAGCAGCCCCAAAGCAGTAATGCGGTCAGTCTGAGCGCTGTCAGGTAATTTATAATTCATGACAAGCAGAGCCAAGTGAAAGTTATTTACATTTGTTCTTCTGGTAGAATAGAAGGGATGAGAGTGAAAAGGATCTGCTGAATCAGATTGTGTTTGACTGAGGAGTGACAAGGAAGTTTCCTTCAGTTAATAGCCAGCTGCATAATTTGAGCTAATGCCAGCTTGGCTTTCATCATGAAATGACGCAGAAATAAATAATTCTGTCTGTACTCAGGTGCTGGTATGGTGAAGTGAATTAATCCATTCAAATTTGGAAGAGGGAGAGAGAAAGTAGATTATGCTATCTGAATTTTATGAGCCTGTTTAGCCACACTTTAAGGAAAGTGAGGTTCATGATAGTTAAAATGTCCAAAGGGATCTGTTTAGACTCAAATACTCGCTTGAATGGACAAATTCTTAGAAGGGAGGAACCAAACAGAGTAGAAATGGCTTTGTCAAGGTCATGGTGGTTTCTTTCACTGATTAGTGAAATTCATATTCAACCAGAAGATCAGGGGAAGTGGGCAAAAAGTTTTATTCAGAACAACTTTGTAGGGGAATTCCTGAGGGGGCAAAAAGATGACTACAATGATATAAAAGGAATCCAGGAGACGTTTAGAGAGCTCAAAAGCTTGCTGGTTCATTCAGAAAAGAATAACAGACCGAGCTGCTGGGACTTCTCTGGCTGGGTGTCCTCCCCAGTGGTCACAAGTCAATGCGTCTCCTGGCTGCCTGGCTATGGTCCCATCCGTCTGGATGGAAAAGCGCCCACCCACACACCAGATCCTTTCCTTAGGGGAAAGTTTCTGAGGTTTCACGTCAGGCAAACTTTGCTCACCCATCACTTCAAGTAAACAACTCTTCTATGGATATTTCTTAGAGAAAAAATGCACTTAAAAGCATCTAGCCAAAGCAATGAAGGTGGAAAAAACAGAAGCATGTGGGAATCTGAGGATAGAATATACAGACATAAAATAGGCTCTCCAAATGAGGAAGCAGTCACAGCTTGACCTCTGAGTTGTTTGCTATCTGTTTGTTACTTCAATATTCAAACTGTAGCCCTGGAAATACAAACACCAACTTCTAAACATTCACAGGCCTGTGGCAACAAAATGCTACATGCCAGTTTCATAACTGGGGCATGCAGACCATAAATCCTGTAGTGGCAGGAGCGGAGGGGTGGAAATAGACTGTCATCATCCTGCAGCAAGGAAAACTGGGCACAAGGAAAAGGCAACTGGCAACACATTCCTGGATTCTCTCATTCATTGAAGAAGGAACTCAGGGATTGAATTACTCAGTTGACGCTAGTTCTACCCATGCCAGAGGGCAAAAGTTCCAAGACTGCCACAGGCCATGGCTGCTTGGAATTTAGTAAGAGTTTCTCGGTCCTTAGAGTGTAACAGAGGGAAGTTCTGGAAAAGGAGTTCCTCATGGAGTCTGGTAATGAACACTCCTATTCTGACATGGATTTCAGAGGACTCAGAGGACAACGTGCCCAGGATTTAATACTTCTAATCAGTCAGCATGAGAGTAAACCTAGTCTGGCTATATGAGATTGATGAGAAACATCTTTGCTGTCTATAACACAAAAGGAAAAGTATAAAATAAGAAACCTATTACTTTTAGTTACATTCAGAGCAACAAAGAAATTCTTACAATCATATAGCATCAATGGTTGGTTAGTCTGGGAGATTCTGAGCTATTAGCTGGAAGCTCTCTCCAAGTGAGTGGTGGGGAGAAGTGAGCTGTCAGAAAGTTGAATTAGCAAGTGTTTTTTCAAATGTCATATGTAGTGTCAATGTGTGTCCTAAATGTAACTCCTCCCAATTCAACAACTTAAAGTCTGGACATAGGCACAATTTCTAGATATGAGATTGCATGACAATGTTTCTCGAGTATCAGTTTCTTTCTTTCAACACACCCTTTCTAATGTGAACTGCTTTATTTTCCAGCACTCACTGCATCTCACCCAAATGTGTGGATGGCAACAGAAAAGTCTGATTATTACTCAGAGTATTGTATAAGATCCTGTTGCTTTGTATTGTTTTTATAATCGTTGTGGAGGAGACAAATCCTCTATTTCTATGCCCAGGCTAACTAACACATACATCTATATTAACAGACTGTTTATTGATAAAGTACTAACATATTTATATACAGTCTTACCTCTCCCATTCTGACCCAGTTATCTAACTTATGATTTATTTTTCTTCAATGTTTTCATTTTGACTTGTTCTTTGTAATAAAAAAAGTGATACAACTGGAATCCGTTGTATAATGAGCATTTCCCAGACCCAATCCTAGGTAAGTTTTACACATTATCATCTTTAAACCTAACAGTCTTCTGAGGTTAAAATCCATTCCATAAAAAGCAAAATAAGCTCAGAGGTAAAGAGACAAGCCGAGCTATCACTATGCCCTAGTTTTACCCCTGCGTTTTTATTATTTGGGGGATAACTTTCATTTGCCTATTTTCCTTTAAATTGTAACTTCTTTAAAGACGGGAACTGCATTTTATTCATCTTTTCATCCTCAGTGCCTAGAACAGTGCCTGGAACCCAGTAGGCTGTCAGAAATGTGAGAAGTAAATGTAGGGCATGCAGCGTCAGCAACAGTACTGGGTATTCAATGCAGAAATGTCTGATTGCAACACCTCATGTAAAAAAATGTTGTAGTTTATCAGTGATGTATGGCAAAAGAAGGGGTGTTGATATTAGTTTACCCAGTTTCATTCTAGGTAGTTGACAACCAGGAGGTTGTCAAGAAATAACCTGTTTACAGAATTCATGAATTCAAGTTAGCTCTGTTTCCCAAAACCATAGATAACTGGAAACTAAAATTTGGATAAAAGTCAGCTTCAACAGAAGAAACGAGTTTGTATTAAATATGAATGAGCATTTACTTTGTTAAATGATATGTTGGCTTTTCACTTAGATTACAGGAAAATTACTCCAGCATCAATGTTTACTTTGAACTTTGAAGAGCTTTATTGAGTAAAAACCCAAAGGGCTCTCTGCATGAAAAATTCTAGTTTGTCCCTACTGTAAAAATTCACAATATAAATATAATCACGAGGGTATTTTCTTTCACAGCATCAGTCACTTAAAAATACAAATCTTTGGGCCAGGCGCGGTGGCTCACGCCTGTAATCCCAGCACTTTGGGAGGCTGAGGTGGGCGGATCACGAAGTCAAGAGATCGAGAACATCCTGACCAACATGGTCAAACGCCGTCTCTACTAAAAATACAAAAATTAGTCGGGCATGGTGTCACGCACCTGTGGTCCCAGCTACTCCGGAGGCTGAGGTGGAATAATCGCTTGAACCCAGGAGACGGAGGTTGCGGTGAGCCAAGACCGCGCCATTGCACTCCAGCCTGGGTACCAAGAGTGAAACTCCGTCTCAAAAAAAAAAGCAAACAAAAAAAACAAATCTTTGAAGAAAAAAAGTTTTGACAAAGTAAAATAGCTTTAAATCCTATAATAAGATTACAGGCCCAAAACCTGAGGATTTTTACATAAAGTTTTGTTGATAGAGTCAAATACCCATTTGCATTAGCTCTCTTTCCAAGCCCTTCCCTCTCCACTTGTAATAACTAATGTTAACAGTAAAAGTATATTTATACTGGAATGATGAACAATAGACATAAAACAGTTGTTTGTTTTACCAATTCCCTTTCCTTCTGTTAAATCTCTTTTAAAATCTGAAAAAAACGAGTACATACAGTTTAGATTATATTTATATTTATAGAATCTTCTGATCCATAGTCAGACGCGTTATCCATTGAGCCACTGGCCCAGAGCTTGTTTATATTTATATAAATGCAGCTACAAAATATAATTTTCGATTTTTTATGAGGGGACCCACAAAGCCAAAAGTGCATTGGGCCCATCAAAGTCAAAATCAGCTAGTCTAGTTTTAATCTTTATAAAATTGCTATGGTATTATTAGTTGTTGGAACGCCAGGAGCATGTTAATATTATGTGTTTTTTATTTCTTTTCACCTGTTAAGAAAACTAATCTCATGAAAAAAGATGGAAAAGACTTATGAATTGGATCAGATATGAATAGGATGGATATATGACAGATATATACAGATATATGATGGGTATGAATAGGATGAATGGATATAAATCCCAAATCCAATTTAACTGGGCAATGAAAGAAAATATTTCCTAAGAAACCCTTCCTTTCCCCCACCTCACATCTTTTACCTGAATAGCACAATTTAGAAAAAAATTAAAATTTCAGAGAATTGAAGGAAAAGACAAACAACTAGAATATTGTGGTTTCATAAAAACACTAATTTAGAAATGCTTACCCACAAAGTTTTTTCCCCCTTAACACTGGATTTGCTAATTCAGTTGAGCAAATCCTGAATCCAGCTGGATATCTCAGGATGTAATAACACCAAATTACTGAGTTAGTATGGAATTAATAATCTGAACTGAGTGAGTTTACTCACTAACTTTACTCGGTTACTAAAAGGCTAGAATTAAAGCTAATTTCAGGAATACCTTTCTTACACAGTACAGCATAACCAACATCAGCAGTTCTTGTGGGCATTATAGTTTCATGCCAACCAAGTCACACCTTGATTTCCTGTCTGAGCTGCCTGTGAGTTGGTTCTATCTTCATCCATTAATAGGATATTGACTTATTAATAAATATATTATCTCGTTCTTCCTCTAGCTCTAACTATTCTGTGGAACAGATAAATTGAGTAAAAATAAAATACTTTGTTAAGTATCTTGGCATAGAGAAAGGCAAGAAGTAATGTTTGAAGTAAATTTGTAATATTATAAATTGCATTTATCTATGATTTTCTATTAGTTTTTTATAGGAAAAAAAAGGGTAGTATATACACGATTCAAATACCAGTATCTGGAACAAAATTTTTTAGGATTTCTAGCACATTCTAAGTCTCTTTTTAAAAATTATAAAAGCAAACTAGAATTTAATACCATGCCTATATGAAGATATTATATAGAATTATATGAATTACAAGGATACGCAAAGACTCAAAATAAAGGGATGGAGAAAGATTTACTAACCAAATGGAGAGCATAAATAAATAAATAAATAAATAGCTGGAGTTGCAATTCTCACATCTGATAAAATAGATTTCAAAGCAACAAAGATATACTGGTAAAAGGATCAATGCAACAAGAGCTAACGATCCTAACACCCAGATACACAGAGACTTAGATTCAATGAGACAGAAAATTAATAAGGATATCAAGGACTTGATCTCAGATCCAGAACAAGTAAACTTAATAAATATTTATAGAGCTCTCCACTTCAAATACACAAAATATACATTCTTGTCAATA